>JASDQU010501242.1:0-10868 GCA_032191745.1 Picea mariana | reverse complement strand
TTTTTCTTCTTCCTGGTTCCTTATTGATTTCTCTTTAGAAGTCATTTCACTTTTAAATTATTCTTGACTTGATAACTCCATGCTCTTGTGGAAATACCTTCACACCTTCGGAGTGCATCAACAATCCTCTACTATTCTAGCTTTCCTCCCTGGAGTGTTAACATGCATTCCTATTAGCTTGATATATATCTCATGATTTATTCTTCCATTATCTTAGGATGCTCATGGAATTAACTCCATCGAGGAGTTTTTCCTTGTCTACTTTGCATACTTGCCATCACATATTATGTTGATATTAATATCCAACATTCCATTATTATTTGGATTCCTCTGATTCAGCTCCTGCATAAACAAATTATAATTCCAGTCATATTCTCTGAGTAACCTTGGTTAGCTAAAACCAACTTATTTCTTGAAGAAATTTTATTTAGCCTTATGACATGCATATTCAACTTTTTTCATGCCATATTTGATGGCGTTCATTCCATGCTTCCACTGTGCACTTTGTTAGCAATAATGGAGGTGCTACCTCCAATATGTAGGACTGTTCTTTGGAGATTTCACATCGTGTCTCCAAACTCTTGCATATTCCATAAAACCTTCCTTATTCCCATGCTTTTCATGTCCATATGAACTTATGGTTCATGCATTATCATGTATCACAAATGGCTTTCTCCATCTAGTATTCACATTTGATGTGAAAATATTGTCACCTGGATTGTCTTCCCCAACCAAGAATTTCATTTAGGGTTTCCATGCTACTTATTGAACCCAACATTTGATCTAGTGACTTCTGAAATATTTCAATGAAAATCAAGAATAGTCTCTGTCCTTCTTTCTTTGATTTGTAGAAATCTCTAGCATTTTTTTATTTTTATTTTTTAAATGTAACCATTACATCTAAAAATAGACATACAACATTTTCTGTAAGCTAGAACCACAATATACCATTTCAGTATTATATGCACAAATTTTCCTTTTATGGTCACCAAAAATATCCTCTCCGACTTCCTGTGATCTAAGATGCTCAATCCTCAAATATAGATGAATACCTAGAATCCTCTTTCCGAGATCTTTCCAATGACTACTTCCTTTCTCAATTTTGATCTTTGAGTAGAAATCTATGATCCTTTAAAACTTGTTCTTTTTATGTGATGTATTCCTTGTGCAGTTGATATTTTTTCTATGAGCTAATGGATCTTAGATATTTGTTGGACCTTATCAAAAAGTTCCCAGGTCTTCAGTACCTCTTTTAATGCAGGTTTGAACCAAATGAAACCCACGGACTTCCTTCCAAACCCCTTTTCCCTTATTTAAAACAATTTTCGGGAACTAGCCCTTTTTTTTCATCCCTCAATTGCATGTGACCATGAGTTGTGACCCGGTGATATTGGATAGGTTCTTATCTAGAGCCTTGAGAGATTTGGAGCTCCAAAAATTCATCTTTGAAAACTCTTTCTACTTTGTGCCTTGTTTCTCCCGAACACCGAATTGGTGAACTTCGCGAAGTGGGGTGGATCAACGGTCCACGACTTCCTCAACAACCGATGGTTGGGATTTATTATGAAACTCTGAGATTTGAAAGTTCTCAGTTGTCCATACTCTCTAACCTTTTTGAGTGACCAGTCTCCCGATTGTGGTATCGGTTGCCACGTTCTCTCGATCAACAACCGAGATTAACTCTAGCCTCCATGAGTTCTTGACTCAACGCAACTACAATACAATTCCTCTAGAGTACCAAGTCTCTAGACCTTGGGATCAGGCACCACGCATCCACTAGGGCCCATGGTCTCCATGATTGAACTAATAAATACTAAAAACATCACATCAATTTTAGTACTTTTCAAATTGCAGGGACATGGGTTGGCGGTTTTGGAGTAACCCGTCGATCGTTCCGCAGTTGTCCCCACGCTGACACGTATCCCTTCTGGGAAATCGTGGTTTTGATTGTGGGACCACCCTATAGAATTATCTTCCTTGCAACTTCGATCTCCTCAATGCCTCCCAACCATTGATCTTGATAGATCGTGATCAAAGTTAATGCAGCCCCGATCTAGCTAACTTCTTCACCAAGTTTAACTACCTTGTTCCACCACTCGGGGAGCCACGTGGCAAGACACATGAAGCTGAAACACGGTCCAATCAAGCGGGTGAAATATGTCATGTTCTAACTGCATTTCTATCTTACAAAGGTTCTTAACTCATTGAAACGGGGCACACATCCCATGTGACCACGTCATTTTGAGTGATGTCAGCAAGCCATGTCACTTCAAGACTTCGGAAGATTTTACACTTTCACCCCTCAAATATTTTGAATGTCGAACTCCTAAACTTATTAACCATTTGGGTTCCACATAGTACAATTGTCATCAATTAAGGTGGTGACACGTGGCCCCACATGTTGGGTTAATTTTGGGCTTAACAGGGTCGTTAAAGTTCCATTCTAACTGACACATGGTAGAACTAAGGAAGTCTGTGTCATCCTAGGTGATGTTGTCATGCTATGTCACTTCAAGAGTTTATGCTTCGACCCTTATTTTTATTCTTAACACATAACTTCGCCGAATTCGTGAAGTCCGAAGGACTTCTAGGATAACCCTCATGCATCTCTTTCTAGATATGATGGCTAGAAAAATGTTGGTCTTTCTCCTGTGCAGATCTTATGGCTCAACTTCAAACCTCGTGGTTCCAAACCCATGGTTACTATAGTCTCTCTTCTTTGATAAAAAACCATAAACTGTTATACCTCATGAGATTCATAACACGGCCAAGGTATTCTCTTGGCACCCAGAGATGCTCTAAACCTCAAATTTTTCCCCTTTCGACAATAATTCGCTCTGAAATCTTTGTTTTGTTAACCACCAACATGGCTCATCCAGGCTCATTGTCAAAACCTTGGCTCTGATACCATTTTGTAACTTCCTCGACAACCAAGCCCTACTATATAGTGCTACCTAACAATTAAATCCTCTAATTCAAACTTCTCTGATACCATTTTGTCACACCCCTGACCACTCAGGTCGGGCCATGCTATCTCGTAGGGAAAACAATTATCATTTTCCTATAATATAAACATAAACAAACAACACACTCTGCTAATACACATACTAATGCGGAAATAACAGTAAAAGCATACATGTAGTAATCATAGGAAGAACCCATAATATAAAAACATATATAGGCAATACTCATCAATATAGCATGTACAAATACACAACACGTAAATGAACATAGAAATGGGTACTTATATTTTAATTGAAGTACACCAACTGCGTGCAAACCTTCCACTAACCTCCCAACCATAGACCACGCTTCTCATCATGCTAAGCAATGGGTCACCCCCGAGCTAGGACTAAAATCCACCAGGAAAGGGAATGCTAGGCTTGGAAAGGACTATAAGGAAGTTGCACAGAACAACAGGAAGGATATTTTATCCCAGGATCCACTTGCACCCACAACCCACAAACCCTCATTCCCCACACGCATGTTCCACCCTAGGAGGGTACACCTTCACTATTACAAGTCCATCGGCTACTACACATCCCTTCCCTTGGGCTTCAACAACAGATTGGATCGAAAGTCTCAGAGTATTGTAGCTTCTACGTGACTCCCTTCAGGATAAATCACTTCCAAGCAAACTCTCTCACCTGGGGAGAGTTTCTCACTGGCCTGACAACCTGCTTCTTCAATTCATCTCTTAATTCAAACAGACACGGGTGATATCAACAACAAAATTTGACTAACACACAGGTGACGGTAATAACTGAAAACGATTAAGGACATAGAATATGGCAACAATCCAAGCTCAACCAAGGAACTATGTTGGTAGAAAAATTGAACAACTAAGACACGGCATGGGCTCTGACAAATAAAAGTGCATCGAGATTTACAAGAAATAAGTAGGACAACTCAAGTATATATGTAGGTTTTGGGCTCTTCCTATCTCAGTATGTTCTTCATTGGGGAGTATGGCTCTCTTCGAGGGTGTCTAACATTGCAAGAGTCCGACGGAATGGTGAAGGACGCGAGAAAATGGCGAGGGGACCCCCAACGAGCTAGCTTTCCCCAGCTATAAACTTCATGCGCCCAGGTTAACACATGTCTTCCTGAGGCTGCATGAGCTCCACTTAACACTCGTTCCCTTTCCCAAGAACTTTGGACAGCTCAGATTATGTCAAACCTTAGCCTTTAGGAAATAATAATATAAAATTATTACTTTTAGAGATAAGCCCTCTAGCTTAGCCCCTATTTCTAGACATTTAGCCCCTCCCCCTTTCCTACCTAGTGGAGCTTAATCCCCCATAACTCTTTCTTCGTGGTCAGTCTACATGCAGCGATGTATAAATTTTATTAATGATCTGCATAATTACATATACAAAACAGGCTCATGGCCTTAGCATCTTAGGCTCTCTGGCCTAATCATCGCATAAGCCTCCTAGCTTATTATAACTCGGCTCACTAACCTAACAAACATGTTTACAATTCATAATTACAACTAGGGATCTGCCAAGGGATATTACACCAAAGACCATCAACTCCCATTGCATGGAAAATATCCTCAAAAAATGTCATCCGGGAATTATAACCCAACTCCACTCCATTCATGTTGTTGAGACACATTTTGTGCATCCCGACCTCCAATCTATCCTCTCCCACCACCAAGTTGTTTTTACTACCCCCAAAGCACTTCTCCCTTCCCGTGGCATCCATGACCATTCTATCCCTCTCATCCAGGGAATTCTTCCTTCCAATGTTCGGCCTTATCTACATTCATTTTCGCAGAAGAATGAAATTGAGAAAATTGTTCATGAATTACTACAAGTCGGTGTTATCCATCCTAATACTAGTGTCACATACCCACTACGACAACCTAGATTTTTCGTCTTTTTCTTTGAGGGACAGAATTCCCAAATTTCTATGGGGCCTAGCGCAGACCATCCCTTCCCTTATCCTCCTCCAAGCGGCCACAACCTGGCCTTAGTGCAAGCGCCTTTCGCAACTCGCGAGTTGGGATTCAAGGCTCTCAACTCCTCTTTCACCAAACGTCAATACCCGAGATGCAATATGGGTATGGCTCCCTCTCACTAGTGCCTACTACATGTAACCGTAGGCTAGGCTAAACACTAGCACCACTCGCAACTTGCGACTTTGCTAGTTGAGGTGTTGAGCCCTCGTGCTCCTCCTTTGTGAATCCCCGAGATGCAAGAGGTCAACGTTATGTGGACTCTACCAAGCGATGCATACACGCCACTTGTCTCCTCTGCCATACTCTGCTTACGAGCTGTGTCGTTGTCGCCTGTTGCATGAGACCTTGACTCTCAGCATTTCGCGATCTTAGTGATCAAGGGGCAACTTCTTCATCCTGTGAAACCCCGAACCACAATAAGTCAACAATGGGTTGACTCTTTCTTAGGTGACATGTATCCACCACCTGTCACCTGCTCCCACCTTTCTCCAGGCGCTTGTTGTTACACCACCTCAACCATGCGGTCCCCACCTAACAGGTGTGCCACGTGTTTGCACGAGCCCTATTTCAACCTTCGAAACCCCGATACACGATACCACGTGGAAGTTCTGATCCAACGGTTCTCCCATGGCTTGGATCCAATGACCATGATCACGTCGTGATTTCACGAATCATGAGTTTGTGCAGTCCTACTCTTGACCATTCCAAGTTGCAAGTCAGGGAAATGCTAGCCAGCTACCATGCATCCTGTGCCAATGGATGGTTCTGAATACTTCGGGACTTTCAGGACGTTGTTGAGTCCACTCTCCTACTTATGCAAAGGTTAAGATCGACGGTCAATAGAGATCCAACAGATCCTCGGATCTATGGTATTGGATCCCATCACTACTTGCAAAGGCTGAGGAGGGTTGAGGTGTTAATGTCTACTCTCCTCTTCTAGATCCATCGGTCTTGACAAATATGGGGTATTTCCAAAAGGATTCCAACCATTTGTCTACCAAACGATGGGGTATTCTCTTTCGATAATCGGACTCGCTATCCTTTCTGAGTTTGAATCATGAAATTCAACCTCTCGGAGCTTTAAACTCCCACGACTCCAAGGCCTTAGAGATCTATTCTTTATTGCATAAAGTTTCCAGACGCGCATCGCATGAACCTTTAGACGGTTCTTGGGCAATTGTCCCTAATCTTAGTAGAGTATCTAGGTAAAGGTTCGGTATTGTTCCAAGGTTTATGGGGTAATTCCCAAGGAAGAGTAATCGCGAGGAAACTTCCTAGAATATTACGAGAATCAAGCAAACAAAATGATTCTTGGTGGAGCGAATGCATGCCCCAGACTTAATCATTTGTACAGAAACTAACTATGGCATGTGAGTATAAGCATGCATCCATTATTTCCAGTCTAAAACACCAGGAAATCATTCCACATAGAAATCATTATGGGCATATAAACATGAGCATGTATTCATGACATTCAATTCAAAATACAAGTCATAAAATACTTATCAAATCCACCAGGTGTGATGCAACTGTTGGGACGGGTGCTTGTTTCCACCCAACCATAGGCTCAGTGACTCCAAGTGGATTTACCACTAGCCACCCCTGAGCTAGACCACGATGCTTTGATATTTATTCTCCTACTTCCAGCTCAACAGAAGTCAAGGACGAAGGTTACTCTCCTTCTCTTGATACAAAAAAATAATCCAGGACGAAGGTTACTCTCCTTCTCCTATGATCAAAACTCCCTGTGTTTCCAGAGTTTCTCCAGTTCTCTTCTATGATCCCTGTCGTGCACACTCTCCCTCTCTACCCTTTACCACACTTCTTCTCTTGCCTTTTCTCTACAAGATTGCCTTTTCCATTGTTAACTGTCAGTTGGTATGTCCATTTTCCTCCCTTTCATCGTCAGCATTGTTGGATGACGTCCCTGTGGAGCATTGTGCAATAAGCTTATCATTGTCATCTTCAAACTTTGCTTTTTTGTTCATTCCACTCATTTTGAGGACAAATTTACGAAACGGGAGTGAAGTTTGGTCCATGAATCGAACTGGGTGGACATTATAATGAACACAGACAGAGGTGAATATGCGATGGAAGATGAGTTACACAGATACTCTCTAACAAAACGAGCATGTATGAATGGATTCAAGTAGATATGAATAGATTCCTGTAATAGGGCAGGGGATTAGTGGAAAATCATTCCTCGCTGCATCTGAAAACTTCAAAAATAAAAAAACTAGAAAAGGGGTTATTGCATAAAGAAGCATTTAGTTTTGGGTTATGATGAGGAATCATAAAAAAGATTGGTTTTCATTAAGTTAATATATATAGTATTTAGTAGAGGGGAATCGTAATCTAGTAGATGTGTAATTTTATGTTAATTTTGAGTCGACAAGTGGCATTTAAAAAAATAAAATAAATCATTAAGAATAAAATGTTTTTTTTTTAAATCATTCCTAGTTGTATTTGAAATTTTCAAAAATAAAAAACTAGAAAAGGGGTTATTGCGAAAATAAGTATTTATTTTTGGGTTATAATTGGGAATCATAAAAAGATTGGTCTTCATTAAAGTTAATATATATAGTATATGGTAAATGAGAATTTTAATTGAGGAGATGTGTAATTTTATGTTAAGTTGGAGTCGACTAGTGGTATTTAAAAAAATAAAATAAAATATTATTAACAAAAAATGCAAAAACTAATGATGATGATGATGATGATGATTTATTTAAAATTGTATTTTTATGCTTAAAAAGAATTGAGAGAAGCATTCCAAGAACACCATAGTTTTGATGATTTAAGAGGTTATGAAAGTCGACAATGCAAGAGGAATAGTTTTTCTTCTTCCATTGGCATTTGTATTGTGGAAATAAGAAAAAATATATATTTTTAATGTAACCAACATTTTTTTATTTAGCATTGAGTTCAATTTAGAGGCATTCTTACATAATATTTAGATCACAGATAATACAAAGCATTAAAAAAATTGTTATGAGAGGATTTACTTTCTTACCTCATATTTTTTATGATATCTTCACTACTACAAATCTAGCAACCAAATAAAAATATCCCCAACCTCTTCATTCCAAAAAAAAATGGGTTTCTTAGTCATGTGAGGGCTCTATGGGATTAATCATTCCCTCAAAGTGTCCCTATTGTACCTATTGGAAAAGTTAATCTAGCAAAAAAAAGAGTTTCTTGGTCATGTGAAGGTTCTATGGGATTAATCATTCCCTCAAAGTGTCCCTATTGTACCTATTGGAAAAGGTAATCTAGCCAAATTCCATTAGGACTTTTTAGGGGGTTGACAAGACATAAAGTCATACTAATTGACCTTAGTAAAAATAGCTATTAATATAGAAAATAAAGAATTTTATGTTTTCACTTTCTGCAAAGGTTATCTAGCCAAATTCCATTAAGACTTGTTAGGGGATTGACAAGACATAAAGTTATACTAATTGACCTTAGTAAAAATAGCTATTAATATAGAAAATAAAGAATTCTAAGCTTTCACTTTCACTGTAATATATCAAACTAACTTTTGAATGGTGTTTTATTTGAAGGTCCATTTTTGTATGATCATGATAATATGGGAAAGTGTGAGGGTGTGGCTAAGAGAAAAGATAAACAAGAGAGATTGAGATCAAATACTACATAATATATGTGTTATTGAATGTCTTCATGTCACTTTGTTATTATTCACTTTCTTCATTATTGATCATTGTTACTAAAAGTTTTAAAAATATTCAAGAGATAAAAAATAAACAACAACACATAAATCATGACACACAATTTATCTTGGAAAACCCAAACTAGGAAAAACCAATTAATAGATCTAGTAGTCCCTTGGCCAAATCCAACCAGGCCAGCCAAGATCCTAGCCTCGTCTAAGTGATCATTCATCGATCAACTCAACACATTATAACGGAGTATCACTAGAATTTTAAAGTCTTTCATTACACGTAATCCATGGGCTCAATACCACGGGTCACTAATATCATGTGACTGAAACCATTATTGTTGACCTAAAAATTTTTGACTCTTTCACCAAGTCAAGTTTATCCTAACATCCCCACCTTTAAACTTGACCTAGGGTATCCCATGACCAAATTTGGTCAAATTATGCAAGTGAGTCTATACTTCTCACCTATGGGCCCTACCCCCCGTCAAAGTTTCTAACCAGGGTATCTAGGAATCCAACATGCTCCCCCTATCAGCTAGTTCTATGCCTATACTTTATCAGTAAGTTTCCAAGTGTACGCATGGCTAACCTACACCAAATTCATTATAATAATTTTCTTTTCATTGTTGCTACACCAACACTTATGTCACCATCATGTCGCCTTGACGTTTCTTTGACCTCTAAAACGCTTTTAGTGCCTCCTTTCCTTTTCCTATGCTTAGCATGCTCACCACTCTTCACTCTTCTTATTCCAAGCGTCTTTGTTCCATCTCTTTTTCCTTGACATTGGCTCCTTGACAATGGCTCCTTGACATGCTTCCTTTGGAGACATATTCCTTTACACATATATATGACCAAGAAATTGTATTCTTGAATTCTGAGTCAAAAATTTCCCTAATAGCATATTTCATGTCATCGTAATTAATGTTTCCAATAGTCCAATTGTACCATTTCTATCACAAAACACTTGGTAAAACATAAAATAACCATCTCACCGCATGTGATCCTTTAGATTCTTCCATGATGCTGATGAAGTTATCCCACTAATGATAAATTCATAGTTACAATGACTTTATAGTATGCCATTACATATTGTGTATGTCTTTGACCATCACTACTAAAGTTATTGTAGTGATCAACAAATAATTCTCATCGCCCATCAATGTCATATTCGTCGCAACCTCAAATGGCATCCTCAACAAATTGGTAGAGTGACTTCATGAGGAAAAGGAACTGCTCATCCATGTCTCATTACATTATAATATCTTTTAGACCCTCGACGACCAATCCATGGGTGAGTGCAAGCTAATGATGGTCTCTCATGACGTGTTAGTGGTAATGCAAACCTAGAAAAATAGTAATTTGTTAACTTGGAGGGATTATTCAAGGTACTTTTACAATGAATTTGAATATGGTGTAAGAAGATGAAACATAGGAAATTGAATTAGCTTTCTGAATATAAAACTTTGATTCATATACATTGTGAATAACTAGGTCAAATTTAATTTTTTATAACAGTGGTATGTTATTTTCCAACAAAATATAAGGTATATGTTTTCGTTCATGCAGTTGTTTAGTGTCTTAAAGATGGAATTTTCTTCCAAAAACTTGTATACTAGTAGAGAACCCATTTTTCTTGTGTCATTTATTTTTTGGAAATTTTAAATTTTAATTTTTTTTTTTTTTTTTAAATTATCAAAGTCAACATATGTCTTAAAATACAATGTCTTTTGTTTGGGCGGGCTAAAAGGGTCTTAACATGATAAAAAATAATAATAATTTAGATCATAGGTATTGATCTCCTCTAGTGTCGCATATAACTCATTTGATAAATGGTTAAGGCAGGAAAAAGTTTAGCAGAAATAAGAGAGGTATGTATTCTATGATTTTGATATATGTGAAGACAACAACAAATTAAAAATAGTAAACAATAATAATTTTTAAAAAAATTATATATTTGAAATATGCATAGTCGACTCAATCTATGTCTATAATTTCGTCAACAGTTGAATTGTTTAGCCTATAGAAAAATAACGTCAAAGACAGAGATATAGAGGGGTATTCATAAAAATGGAGGTTTTTATTAATTCCTCAAACCAAACCACTAGGTTTGTCATATCGAACCTAAATCTGAGCCAACTAAGTCAACATACACCTTTTCAATCCCGTCCAAAAAATTTGAATTCAAACAAACATGCACATGCTCTAGGAACACATGCA
>JASDQU010501240.1:87310-102656 GCA_032191745.1 Picea mariana | reverse complement strand
ATTTATCAATGTTACATTGTGACGAACATTTCTCATCGTCACAATGTGACGAACATTTCCCTTTTGTTATCAATGTCCGTAGGAAAAATGTAAATCATTGTCTAAAAAGTAAAACATGATTCCATATATCCCATTGTGACTAACATTTCCATTGCATTATGATGAACATTTCCATTGCATTGTGAATAACATTGCAATATAATGAACATTTCTCTACGTCGGATTGTGATGAACGTTTCTCATCGTCACAATGTGACGAACATTTCCCTTTTGCTATCAATGTCCGTAGGAAAAGTATAAATCATTGTCTAAAAAGTAAAACATGATTCCATACATCTCATTGTGACTAACATTTCCTTTGCATTATGATGAACATTTCCATTGCATTGTGACTACCATTGAATTATGCTGAACATTTCCCTACATTGCATTCTGACGAACATTTCCCAACGTCGCAATGTGACGACCATTTACCAATGTCGCAATGTGACGAACGTTTCCCATCGTCACAATGTGACGAACATTTTCCTCTTGTTATCAATGTCCTTAAGAAAAATATAAATCATTGTCTAAAAAGTAAAACATGATTCCATACATCTCATTGTGACTAACATTTCCACTGCATTATGATGAACATTTCCCAACGTCACATTGTGATGAACAACACATTTACGATTGTTGCAATGCAATAAACTACACACACACACACACACACACACATATATCAAGCATAGTCATTGTCATGGTCATCATCAATTGGAGTTAACTATCGTGATGGTGAATCATAGGCTATCACTTTGAACTATCGTCATTATCATGGTGATGGTCATGATCAATGTTTTCTATTTATGTAATAATGTATTATTAATGTATGTGTACTTTATTACTTCAATATATTAATGTACTATTATAAATTAAATATTTTTTTAATGTTTTAATGCTTTATTAATGTATTAATTAACAAAACTTTATTAATGTATTGTTTCATAATATATAAATATTTTATTAATACATTAATTTATTAATTAAGAATATATAAATATATTAACTATAATATATTTAAACACAATAATAATGACTTAATATATTATTATAATTTATTACTTAATGTATTTGTTAGTGTTTTATTAATACATTAATTAATAATCTATAAATATGTTATTTATAAAATATTTTAACATTATAAGAAAATGTGTTTCTTCTTAAGAGGTCACAGGTTCAAATCCAGAGCGGGTAGCGTATGTATACCTTCGACTTTACCAGTCAAATCGCTGGGCGGAGGGGGGGTCCCTTGTCCCACAAACAAGGGGGTCTCATACACCAATTTGGTGTCCCTTGTCCCACAAACAAGGGGGTCTCATACACCAATTTGGTGTGCTGCTTGACCGTGATATATTATTAAAGTATTAATGTATCGTTACTTTATTAATATATCATTACCTTATTAATTAATGTATTACTTTATTATTGTATAAATATTTTATTAATGTATTGGTACTTTAATATAATAATTTAATGTATTTTTTATTACTTTAATACTTTTTTAATGTGTTAATGTTTTATTCATGTATTACCTTATAAATGTTTTACTTTATTATTGTATAATAGTTTATTAATAATAATAATATATTATTATTTTATAATAATATATTATTTTAACATTAATATATTATTACTATTGTATTAATGTATTAATAAAGTAAGATATTAATAATACATTACTAAAGTATCAGTTAATATACTATTACAATTTATTAGGTAATGTATTTATTAGTCTTTTATTACTACATTTATAATAATGAGTTAATACATTATTCTAATGTATTAATATTTTAATAATGTATAGATATTTTTTTAATATATTAATTCTTTAATATTAATGTTGTAGTATATACTATTATAATTTATTAGGTAATGTATTTGTTTGTGTTTTATTACTACATTTATAATAACGAGTTAATACATTATTATAATGTATTAGTAACATATTAATATTCTAATAATGTATAGATACTTTTTTAATGTATTAATTCTTTATTATTAATGTTTTAGTATCAATATTTATGTTTTATTTATAAAATATTTAATATATTAATGTATTTAATATATTAATTTATTAATACATTAATGTATTAATGATGTTTTATTAATGTATTAGTATATTAATACATTAATGTATTAATATAATAATAATGTTTTACTAATATATTAATGTATTAACTAGTAATAATGCTTTAACGCATTGATGATGCTTTAATATATTAATGCATTGATGTATTTAATACATTAATGTATTTGATCTATTTAATGCATTATATATTAAATACATTAATGTAATACATTAAATACATTAATGTATACATTAAATATATTAAATACATTAAATACAAAGATATATTAAATATATTGATACATTAAATACATTAATGTATTAAATACATTGATACATTAATGTATTAATATATTAAAGAATTATTGATACATTAATAAATTAAAGAATTATTACTAATTAATACATTAATATATTAAACATTAATGCATTACAATATTATTAATACATTATTAATATATTTATACATTAAAGCATTATTAATACATTAATGTATTAATACATTATTACTAATTAATATATTAATTAATACTAATTAATACATTAATGCAATAATACATTAATATATTAATGTATTAATACATTAAAGCATTAAAACAATAATAAATTAAAGCATTATTATTAATTAATACATTAATTAATTAATGTATTAATGTATTTAATTTATTAATGTTATTTCAGGCATGTAGCAACAACCATTTTTATGTAAAAAGTGGTTGATATACGTCGATCAGCATCATTAATTTAAAAATGTGGAAAATGACGTAGATTGACGTATATCAACCACTTTTTACATAAAAGTGGTTGTTGCTAGTTACTAAATATTGAGATATAAATTATCATTATATATTAATTATTATTATATATTAATTATCACTATAAACTTTTTTAACATAATATAATTAATAATATCTATGTATTTAATTTAGAAATTCATAATTAATTAATAATATGTAAAAAATTGATAAATTAATATTTATTAAATATATGTAATGTAAGTATTAAATGTTCATCACAATGCGACGTTGGCAAATATTTGACACAATGGGATGGTAGGAATGTTCATGACAATGTAACGTTGAGAAATGTTCGTCACAATGGGACAGTGGGAATGTTCATGAGAATACGATGTTGGAAAATGTTCGTCACAATGTGACATGGGGAAATGTTAATCACAATGCGACGTTGGGAAATATTCGACACATTGGGATGGTACGAATGTTTGTCACAATGCAACATTGGGAAATTTCCATCACATTGGGACGATATGAATGTTCATCATAATGCGATGTTGGGAAATGTTCGTCGCAATGGGAAGGTAGGAATTTTCATCACAATGAAATGTTTGGAAATGTTCATCACACTACGATGTTGGGAAATGTTCATCACAATGGGATGGTAGGAATGTTCGTCACATTGCGACATGAGAAGTTATATGTCACAAAGTGACATCAGGAATGTTGTTTGTGAGTGTGTGATGTTGGACACCCATATTAATACATTAATGTATAACAAAACATATCAAAGTATTAATACATTAATAATGTAATTTATTAATTAATTGATACATTAAATACATTATTGACTAATAAATTGCTAAAGTATTAATTAATACATTGCTAAGGTTTTAATACAAAAATAAAGTAATACATTAATTTAATACATTATTATACTAGTGATGCATAAAAAAATAATACACTAAGTATTATTTTTATATACATTATTTCATTAATATTAATACACTAATCAAGTAATTAATTAATAATACATTATTATAGTATTAATACATTGATACATTAATTGAAAATGATCGTGGTTGAGTATGGATGCCCATGAACATGGTTAACTTTGGTAGACCTTGGTTGACTTTGGGAAGGAAAGGTTCACTATGGTTGACATGGTTAATTATGGTTCACCGTGACCATGGTTAACTTCTGTAGACCTTCACTATGGTTGACCATGGCCAAGGTTGAATGTGATTGACCATGGTTGACAATGGTTATCCATGTTTCACATTTGTTGTTCATAGATGACCGTGTTTGACCATGACCTTGGTTGACCAAGACTATGAATGACATCAATACATTAATTCATATTTTAATGTATTAATTAATTAATACAATAATACATTATTAATTAATACATTACTAAAGTATTAATACTTTAAAACATTAATAAAATATTAATTCGCTAATACAATAATATTATATTATTAGAGTATTAATACATTAATAATGTAATGTATTAATTAATTATACAGTATTAATTAATACATTACTAAAGTATTAATAAACTAATAGTGTAATACATAAATAATACATTGATAAATACATTATTAAAGTATTAATACATTAATACATTAACTGACAATGATGATCGTTGATTATGGTTGACCATGACTATGGATAACTATGGTTGAACATGACAATGGTTAATTGTGGTTGACCTTGGATTACCATGATCTTGGTTAAAGGTGGTTGACCATAACCATGGTTAACTTTAGTATACATTCACTATGGTTGACCAGACATTGCGGTGATGAGGTTATGCTCTTCACATTGCAATGACGAGGCTATGTTCCTAACATTGTGACAATATGGGCATGCTCATCACATTGGAACGACGAGGCTATGTTTGTCACATTGCGACGATAGGGCTATGTTCGTCACATTGTGACGTTACTATGTTTGTCAAAATGTGATGCTACTATGTTCATCACATTGCGACAATATGGCTATGTTCGTCACATTGTGACAATTGGGCTATGTTCATCACATTTCTATGATAGGGATATGTTTGTGACATTGCGATGTTACTATGTTTTCTAGATTGTGATGCTACCATGCTTATCAAATTGCAACGTTAATATGTTCCTCATGTTGCAATATCTAGTTTTGTTCGTCAAATGGCAACATTGAGTTATGTTTTTCACATGAAAAGGTTCGTCTATGTTTGACATGTTTCGAAAAGGAAGTGTTTCATTTCTCACAAAGATAGGAATTTTGAAGGAATGTTATGTATTACATAGAAGGAAACTTAGAATCATACTTGTTCTAAGGAAATTGATCACAAATCATGTTTAACTTTACATATGATGGTTTATACTTGTTCTAAAGACATTGATAGCATATAAACTTGACTATGGTTTTCCCATGCTTGACTATGGTTTTCCATGGTTGACTAAGTTTAACCATGGTTGAGCTTGATGTGGACCAAATCTTAGTATGGTTGTTCATGGTTCACCTTCACCATGGTTGATTATGGTTGACCATGGTTGACTATGCATGACCATGCCCATAGATTAATTTCATATACAATGTGGAGTGGATTATGCTTGACCATGTTGATTATGTTTACCCATGGTTTAGGTTAGTCACATTCTGACTGTGGGTGTGGGTTAATTTTATTACAGTACGACATCGAGAAATGGTCATGTCATGCAATGTTCGGCTATGTTTTTCACATTGAAATATTGAGTTGCATACATCATATTAAAACAAAGGGTTGTATTTGACACATTGTGACATTTGGAAATGTTTCTCACATTATGATGTCAGTATATTTGTATCACATTGCGACAATGAGGTTATGTTCATCACATAGGGACGACAAGGCTATGTTCATCGCATTGGGAGGATAGGGCTATGTTCGCTACATTGTGTCGACACAACTATGTTCATCACATTGTGACGTTATTATGTTTGTCATTATGTGACGCTACTATGTTCAACAGATTATGACAATATGGTTATGTTTGTCACATTGCAATGACTGGGATTTGTTCATCACATTGAAATGATAAGGCTATGTTTTTAACATTGCAATGTTACTATGATTTTCAGATTATGACCATAATATGTTCATCATATTACAACATTAGTATGTTCCTAATATTGAAACATTTGAGTAAACCACAGATTGCGACAATGAGGAAATGGTCATCACATTGCAACGACGAGGATATGTTCATCACATTGCGAAAATAGGGCTATGTCCATCATATTGCAGTGATAGGGCTATGTTTGTCACATTGCGATGTTACTATGTTTGTCAGAATGTGACGCTACTATGTTTGTCACATTGTGACAATATGGCTATTTTCATCACATTGCGACAGATGGGATATGTTCATGACATTGCAATAACAAGGGTATGTTTTTAACATTGCAATGTTACTATGATTGTGAGCTAATGACTCTACTATGTTAGTCATATTACAACATTACTATGTTCATCATGTTGAAACATTTGAGTAAACCACACATTGCGACGATGAGGATATGTTCATCGCATTGCAACGACGAGGATATGTTCATCACATTTCGAAAATATGGGCATGTTTATCACATTGCAATGATGGGGCTATGTTTGTCACATTGCGATGATAGGGCTATGTTTTCCACATTGTGACGTTACTATGTTTGTCACAATGTGACACTACTATGTTCGTCGCACTACGACGATATGGCTATGTTCATCACATTGTGACAGATGGGATATGTTTGTGACATTGCGATGACAAGGATATGTTTGGGAAATTGTGATGTTACTATGTTTGCTAGATTCTGACGCTACTATACTTGTCAAATTGCAACATTACTATGTTCCTCATGTTTCCACGTTTGGTTTTTCTCGTGAAATGGCAACGTCGAGTTATTTTTTCACATGAAAAGGTTGTTTTATGTTTGAAATCTTTTGAAAATGAAGTTTTGTCCAAGCTTTTTCAAAAAATATTACAAAGTATGGGCATGTTCATTAGATTGTAATGACGAGGATATGTTTTTCACATTGTGATGATAGGGATATCTTCGTCACATTGTTATGCTACTATGTTTTTCATAATGTGGTAGTGCTATGTTCATCAAATTGTGACAATATGACGATGTTCATCACATTGCGACATATGAGATATGTTCATGACATTGCAATTACAGGGCTATGTTTGTGACATTGTGATGTTACTATGTTTTATAGATTGTGACCATGCTATGCTTGTCAAATTGCAACATTACTGTGTTCCTCATGTTGCAACATTTGTTTTTTCTCATGAAATGGCAACGTTCAGTTATTTTTTTCACATGACAATGTTTCTTTATGTTTGATATGTTTTGAAAAGGAAGTTTTGTCTAAGATTTTTCAAACAATATTACAAGGTGTTTGTTTTCTCACAAAGATATGAACTTTGAACTAATGTGATGTATTACATAGAATGAAACTTAGATTCATACTTGTTTTAAGGACATTGATAGAAAATCGTCTTTAACTTTATAGATGATGATTTTTACTTGTTCTAAAGACATTGATAGAAAATAAACTTGACTATGGTTTTCCCATGCTTGAGTATGATTTTCCATGGTTGACTAAGGTTAACCATGGTTGAGCTTGATGTGGACCAAATTTTAGTATTGTTCTAATATGGTGCTAACACTAATCATAATAACCCTAATAACCCTAACCGTAATAACCATAATAACCATAGCCCTAACTGCGTTGACCTTAATATATTGTTAATACATTATTGTTGATATGGTTAATTATTAATATTAATTAATAATTATTGTATATAGGGTATGTATGTATAATATACATGCATACCCTTAAGGTACTCCTTTTATAATATAGTTAATAAGTATATTAATAATAACTAATACCCCTATATTAATTATGACCATTGTTAATAGTCATTAATAATATTATTAATAATTATTAATATAATAAATTGTTCATATTACATTAACATTTAATATTAATAATATAATATATAATTACTTCTTAATACAATAATGTATTATTAGTAACCCTAATACAAATTATAATAGAAATAACTCTACCCTATTCTTATTATGGATTGGTGAGACAAATTAATGACCCACATTACATTAACCTCTAATGTGAACCCATAGTACATGGGTTTCTACTCTCATAAAGAAAGAAAATAAAATAAAATAAAATAACTTATGACCAAAAAATACTCTACCTCAATTTAGTGGAAAATATTATCACTTGTCTTAATACAAACTCTAATACACTCATCACCACATACATTTATACAATTAATTTTTGAATTCAATTTTTATTCAAAATTAAAGGATTAATAGTAGCACACACTTAATTTTAGAATTCAATTTTTATTCAAAATTAAAGGATTAATGTTAGAATTTGTTTTTCTTAAAGATGACTACTTTCATATCTTCTTTATAACTCATCAAAATATATTTAAAAACTTGAAAACTATTTTATTAGAAATATTTCTCACCACCACATACACTTTTACAATTGATTTTAAAATTCATTTTTTATTAAAATAAAAAAATTAATGTTAGAATTTATCCTTTCATATCTTCTTTTTAAATAATTAAAATATATTAAAAACTTCAAAACTATTTTATTATAAAAAAAAAAAAATTAATAATAATAAAATTAAAAAACTCCATTTTTATTAAATTGAAATTATAACATTTAATTTTATAACAAACTTTTTCTAATTATTAACAATATTATTTTTACTAATAATATAAAAATTTCAATTTCAATTCTAATAAAAAAAATTATAATTATATTATCATTATATTTCTTCCTTCCCATGAAATTGCAGTTTATGTACCATCTTTCACCAACTAATAATTATTTATTCTCGTGGAAATACACTTGGTAATGATGAAAATAGGACATCTCCCAGTCCTGAGCTCTTGTGGACTATTTGGAGGCCATTGAAGGTGTTGCGAACACCTCGATACAACCGTGCTACATGGATGTTGGAAGTAACATCAATCAATTTGGTAATTCGTCTTGGAGTAGATTTTGCAAAAAAAAGCATCGAAAATCATCCCTCTACGAGTATGTCACTATTTGTTTTATATATATGTGGAGGTGGTCTTTTCTAATTATTCAAGATTGTGGAAAGATAAACGATATTGATTTCTGTGCAGACTTAATGAAGCTCTAATTCAGAAATCAACAATCCTCTCCCTGGCTCCAAGGATTTGAGCTTGGAAAGGCAATTGGCTCAACTCTTTGCAGTTAAAACCTTGGCTTGTCTATGGAAGCAGCATTGATCTTATTGGCGAGTAACATTCGATTCCTTTTCACCCTTAAACATAATACAATATTTGTTTTAATAATAAATATAGTACATTGAATGTTTTTAATAATAAATATAGTACATTGAAATTGAAGTTTGCCAAATATATTAAAAACATTTACAATCTTTTTTTTTTTCAATATATCATTTTAGTAAATTATTTAACATTTTAACTTTACATTGTTAATACAATGTATTTTCATCATTGCCCTAACTCTAATAATCATTAATCATTGTTAATGAAATGTATTTTCATCATTACCCTAACCTTAATAATCATTAGAAGAAATTATTTTTGTTGTTTCCAAATTCACCCTAAGCAGACTTCAATTTCCAGCCAATTTCAATTTTCTTGGTTGAGTTCAAGCCTACGTCTTCAATTTTCTGATTTGGGAATTGGTCTTCAATTTTCTGATTTGGGAATTGGTTTGACATTCGGCAAACTTTGGCATTACACATTATCGGTTAATTTAGAATGTTTTTCCGTGACTGATCCTGCTCTAGTCTGCCTTTCGTAGTTTAGGCGGAGGCACCTTGATCAATCGTATATTCATTTGAACAGGGTCGGTGCTTGTTATATTATATACGGCATGTTCGCCTTAAAAATGGATGCAGATGCATTTGCTTAAGGATTGTTGATTTCAATTTAAGCCTTCACCTCATTTCAAGTTTCATACTTTACATGCCAATACTAAAATCCCTTTAGCTTATGTCTACAAATAAAAACCTAATCAATAAAGCATATAAATTTAAACTAATTCTCAATCCAATTTCTTAAAAATCTAAAATTTAAATTTCAAACAATTAATTCAAAGTTTAAAAAACTTAAAGTATAAATTTCAAAAAACTAATTCAAATTCTAAAAATACCTAAAATCTAAATTTCAAAAAAAATTGTACCATATTAATATCCATACTAGGTTCACAGTAACAAATAAAACGAATTCGTATGAGCACTGAGTGTTTAAATAACCTGAGGATTCGTCCTAGGCCCCGGGCAAAATTTGAAAAGTGGCATCCAACATGCATCCAGATTTCATCTTAATCACTGATGCGTTCATTGAAAGGAATTGAAAGGAAGGCCAAACGTGCATCCAGTTTAAGCTGGCATGGTTAACCACGGATGTGGCATCCAAAATGCATCCAGATGTCACACCTTAATCACTGATGGGTTCATTGAAAGGTGTGTTAATTGAAAGGCGGGCCAAACTTGCATCCAGTCAGCTTAACCACTGATGTGTTAATTCAAAGGTAGACAAAACTTAATATTTAGACATTAATTACGCCGAAAGGCGTACACCTATTGACAATGGGCAGTTTTAATAAGGGTTTAGTGCTTAATAAGTTTTCTATGAACAGGATTAAATATGGCTGGAATATTCTTAGTAGTCACACAAAATAAATGGCTGTGATTTCAATCATTAACTTCTCAGCTATTATAAAGATATCAGTTTATGTGTTTACTTTTTTACATTTATCTAATCATATTTAAAAATTATTTTGATAGCTAACTGATTGCCACCTAAGTGATTAACAGAAATTAAAATATTAACACCAGATAAATGAAGCCCAACAGTTTATTTGTTAATAGATAATAAAATTTAATATATTCTTTTAAAGATTCATTTCATCTTCTCAACCTTTCAGCCTTCACCAGCAGCTATTTTGCTGATGTGCTAGTATTTGCTAAACAGTTAAACTTAACAACTTGACTATTAACAGTAAAGGTAGTAATTTCTTAATCTTATTAAGTAATAAATGTGAAAAAATAAACAAAGAAAACTTAAACATTCATAAATGCAAAAAAATTACAAAATTAAATCTCATTTACAATGAAGAATATGTCAGCATCTGTAATTGTTAATAATAAAATAAAAATTTATAATTAAACGATTCATTAAACCATCGATTCCGATATTCCAATAGGGAAACGCCTATAAGAATACATACCGAAAAACATTTGGTAAAAATTTGTGATCGACTTCGTTGTCCTCTGCTCTCAGCTTAACAACAAGCAATGCTTCTAATTAATTTGTACAAAACCGTGGACCAAGAAAACACGGCCTACGCACATGTAGGCACATACATACAAGACAAATAAAAAGTCAGCAAAGAGGAGGAAGGCCAACTTAACAAAATATTTTAAAATTAGACGTTTCAAAAAGAAACGAAAACACGCCGGAAAAGAAGCTGAGAGGAGAATAAAAGATTGAATTACCATGTTGCAATTTGCATGCTACTGAAGATCAGCCGTGTAAGTAGTGAGAATATATATATATTAAAAGCGTCATATTGTGACGTACAGACAGAAGACATGATAAGTTTGAACAGCCATCAATTTTAACCCTATTGTGGAATTCACGTCCCTTATAATCCTTCGCACGGCCCTGAGAATACTCCAAATGAAAACGATTTTAAATTTGGAAGTTTGATTTGAAACTGCGAATATACACCTATCTCCGTGACAATTGACTTTTGCGGTTCGTCCCATAATGTTAAAATAATAACAATACCAGAGAAATCAATAATATCAACGAATTTTGATGCAGATTGAGGCCGCTCTCACCCTCATAATGAATTCATTATCCTATGCATTGTCGGTATCACATTTCACACTTGTATTGCGTCAATATCAAATTTCTGAACAAATACCTACCGCTCATAGCCTAACCTTATTTCGATTGTAGATTAGGGTTATGTGAGGGCTCAAGTAATTACAAAATCAGTGACCTAAAACCCTAACCATAAAGTCAACTGTTTATAAATCTTGATGTTAAATTCAAGTTATCTGAGTGCCCAGTACGGAGTCAATAGTCAATGATTCAAAAGCCCAATAATAAAATCCGAGTGTGTTAACTCTCAGTAATTTTTCTTTCTTAGTTAATTTTTAGGCAAGTTTTTCAGGGATGCAGTTTTGAATTTTTTATTGATCTAAAAATCTTATTTACATGAAACTTTTATCCAAACTCAAACTACCATAGAAATCTGGCCGGATTCAGTCCCAAATTTTTTGAATCAGTCCTTGACTTAACGGTGGGACTGATAGTACCCGAAGAATCTACCATAGGATAAGAACGTCCCCGTTGATACGGTATAACACGAGATCAATTAATAATAAAACAGCGGACCCACACGGCAATGGTAGACTTGTTATATATTCGTGTGCACCCAGAATATATACAGGTCATGCTCTAATCCCATGTCATATTTTCAATAGCGAGCGTTTTCATCTGAGACTGCTCACAATTCTCACTGTTGGTATTCGCTAAGAAATAGAGGAGATATTCTTGAGCACTGCAATGGCGTCGAAGCAGTTGATTATAATGGCACTCACTATCGTGAATTCTCTCCTGATTTTGGCGTTCTTACGACCTACATTGGCGCAAAACAGCCTGCTGGTCGGATTCTACAACGCCAAGTGTTCGCAAGCCGAATCGATCGTGCGGGGAGTAATCACAAGTCACTTTGCTACAAACAAATCCGTTCCTGCTGCCCTTCTTCGCATGCATTTTCATGACTGTTTTGTAAAGGTAAGCTTACAGTTCTCTCATTTAAATCCAAGGTGTATAAATTTATTGGCTTAGCTCATGCGTGAAATTGATAAATATTGTTGAAGGGCTGCGATGCATCAATTCTGATTGATACCGTCGGCAATAACGTATCAGAGAAAGCAGCAGTTCCGAACCAAACTGTGAGAGGATTTGAGATAATCGATGAAGCAAAAGCCAAGCTTGAAAGTGCATGCCCTGGCGTTGTGTCTTGTGCCGATATAATTGCACTTGCTACGAGAGACGCCGTATTCCTGGTATATCATAGAAATAACATTTTTATATTTCTTAAAGCTTATTTTTTATTTTAGTTTGATAGTGGAAGTAGAATGTTCATGACATATTTATACGAGTTGCTTATGCGCTAAGTTAAATGTAATATACAGTTTAAATTTAGTTTAATCTTTCATTTTATGTGTCAGTATTTTTACAGTAAACATTGAACATTGATAGTTTCTATTCATTGCACCTGCTTTCCATCATTCAGCAACTAGTTTTCAACAATGCTCAAATTTTTAACTTGATTGACAGGCAGGAGGGCCTCAGTACAATCTACCAACGGGAAGAAGAGATGGAAGGATATCTTCAATAAACAATGTAAATTTACCCGGTCCAGGGTTACAAGTTTCTCAGGCTGCTGCAGCATTCGCAAACAAGGGTCTGACAGTCCAAGACATGGTCATTCTGTTGGGTACGTATTATCAATTATACTACATAGTTAAACATACTCTGGTCGTTAAGTTTACTTAAAAAGCAATAGAGTGAAGTGGATTCTCTGTTCTGGGTTCAATTTCAGGCGCGCATACCGTTGGGGTCGCGCACTGCGGTTTCTTCAGCAACCGACTGTACAATTTCCAAGGAAGCGGGACCGCGGATCCTTCCATGGATCCCACTTTAGTAGCGAGCTTGAAGAATGTTTGCCCATCTCCGTCCTCGTCTTCAACAAACCGCACCGCATTCCTGGACCAAAACACTTCGTTTGCTTTTGACAACAGCTACTACCAAGAACTACAATTAAAGCATGGAATACTTCAAATTGATCAGGAGCTTACCTCTGCCGGATCAACAAAGGGCATCGTAACGAGCTTGGCCTCAGATGGCATTACATTTAGTAAGAGCTTCGCCGGTGCCATAATAAAAATGGGAAACATCGAAGTACTAACGGGCAAGAACGGAGAAATTAGAACAAATTGCAGAGTTGTGAATCCAGTATCTTCAAAGTAGAGGAGGTCACCCATTCTTCTCCCCAATAAAGACGAGACACCTTAGCCAAGGAGATCGGCCATTTCAAATTGTTGTAAGACAGATTCACATGTAAAATAAATGGGCACATGAGAATATGCATAGCATACTAAAATGGTACATAATAAATGGGCACATTAACGTTTCCTAAACCCGAATAATGGTACATGAGAATATGCATAGCATACTTTCGAGTAGTCGATTTCCAATAGGTGTAAGTCTTTCGACCTAATAATTGGAAGTATTTAAAAGTCGAACGTATGTTGTCAATAAATTTGTGCAATTTGGATACTTGACAAATGGAGGCGCTTAAAAAAAGTGTTTGATTTTGATTATGATATTATAAACAATTAATTATATTTAAAATTTATATAGATATAATAAATTTATTTAATAAATTAAATAAAAAAATTATATATAAAAAGAAAAACAAATTATTTTTTCAAAAATAAATGGAACATTGTCCCACCAAACCAAAAACATATATGACTTTTAGGTTATCATATTAAAATGCTCGTATAAAGATAGATATTTTTTTAATTGTTATTTATAGGTGTGAAATTTATTTTATATTATATTATATTGTTAATTTTTTTTAAAATTATTTATTATATATTAAAATGATGATAAGTTCACTCAGACCAATTGGTCTATCAAATCTTAAGAAGGTAAGAGATTACTTCAATTTCTTTAAAATTGTATTTCTATGCTCAAAAAATATTGAGAGTAGTGTTCTAAGATCACCATAGTTTTGATGACTTACGAATTTCGGAAGATGGATAATGTGACAAATATTTTTAAATTGGGATCTAATATGGGTATAGGCATGGAAATCCAAGAGGAATTGTTTTTCATATTCTACTCGCTTAGTGTCAGAATGGTGACAAATTCTCTCATCCCATGGTGTTTTGGGGTTTGTCCAATGTCCACTTTCACTATGTAGCTCGTGAGAGTTTGTTCTTATTTTAGCAATATTGATTTTCTTCTTTGCACTTTTCAAAACTTGAAGGTAATTTTGATCTTCTAAATTTGGGTTGACCACCTCCTTATAGTATCTTAATTTCCTTTTATCCTCTAACTCTTTATCACACCACATATTCTCCTTAAATTTAGAAGTGCTAATATTTGTAATATTTTCGATACTCCATGATGACTTTTTCTTGTATCCCCCATAGCCAAGATTTGACATATTTATGTCATCGTCGTTGTCGTTGGTGGTTTTGGTTAGAGTTCGAAACAATTTTTGGGAGCCTCTTGTCATCCATATTGTTTATCTTTTTCTTGTACATTAGGTATCTAATCATAGAAATTCTCTCAATGGGGAAAAGGTTTTCTCCTATGAGGAGGATAGAATAGGGTGTATTTC
>JASDQU010501240.1:51568-84024 GCA_032191745.1 Picea mariana | reverse complement strand
TTTTTTGTTTTTTGGGAAATTTTAAATTGTTTTTTCATTTCTTTTTAGGTCTATTTTTTTTTTCAAATTTGGGTTTTTAATTTTTCTTTTGAATTTATTGTTTGCAGGGCAATTTTAATTTTTTTCATTTCTATATAGTATTTTTTTTCAAAGTGTTTTTTTTTTTTTTTTAATTTGGGTTTTGAATATATTTTTTTAAATATGTTTTTTTCTTCATTTAAAAAAAATGTGAATATTTTCTCCTTTCTTTGTGTGTGTGTCTACCGAGGGTCATGGGGGTGATATCGGGCATCCCCTCAGCCCCATGCGGATGTCATTTTGCATTTTTATTTTTTTTAATATAAGGTTTTAGCTTAGGGAGTTTTTGTATTTTTTTATTTATTTTAGATTTATTTTTTTTAATATTTTTTTGAATTTTGTTTATTTTTTAGATTTATTATTTTAGCATTTTTTCTATTTTTTACTTTTTTTTTTGTTTTTGTAAATAATCCAGAGTAATTATATTTTCATTGAAATATAAAACATAGGTTTTTTTGTTGGCCTTTCAGTACGGAAACCAGACCAACAACAAAACAATAACTTGTCTAATATAATATGAGAGATCTGTCTATGAAAGATATCTAATTGTCTGAGCTATAAACTGAAAGTATACCTCCTATGACTATTATTCTGTATCCTAATATCTATTCTGCTTAAATGAGGTAGGGGGATAATCCCCAATCCTCTCAATATAAACCACAAAAACGAAAGCCCGAGAGTCATGAACCTAGATCATTCTATTGTAGTGAGGCTAGGTGTGATGCCCAGACCTCTCATCACAATCCACAAAATTGAGATGTAGGGAGACATCAAAACCTATTGAATTTAGTAGCCCTTCGTTGTCGGGACCTGAGGCTAAGCATATTCAAGATTCTTCAGATCCATACCAGCAACCGTTTCTATGAACATGTTCAATTTGTGGTCAATCGGCATCATCTAGAGCTGTATATCGTCCAACTACATGAGAACCTCCTATCGAGCCTCATGGTGATCCAGAAGAACGCGACCCATGAGATTTTTTAAATGCAAGTAAATGTTTATTGTCTTTAAGTAATGAGAGAGTCTCCGCCAGATGGTACTTGTATTAGGAACCCAAGGGTTGGTAGTCTTGGAGAACTCCTCATCGGGAATGATTTTTCTTAGTACCTACATGTCAACTTATGATGGCTCAATCTCAGCTCAGATGCCCAGGGGAGTGAGGGTGTGGTATGAATCAGCGGAGTTTCTACAACATCTATGAGCCTGAAGCCAGAGCGTGTGCGAAGGAAAATCGAAGAGCTTCCATGGGTGCGATGGGAGGATCTACCACGAAAGATAGATGGAACATAGAAGGGGATATGCATAGAAAGAAAAAGTGAAGGGAAAGGATGGGAGATGGAGTGACATCAAGAATGAGAAGTGAAGAATGGAGATGGAGAACCTTTGAAAGAATAGGATGATGAGAGAGGATAAATGTAGAAGGAAGGAAACCAAAGATGAGGTGGCCAAGGATAATGCCATTAATGACAATGAGATAGGTCATATCCACCACTATACGTAGGATGACATTCACCATAACTAGGTGAGCCATCTCGTACCAAGTCTAAGAGCCAAGGACATAGGTGATGGGAAGATGAGGGTGATTCATAACAAGGAAAAAATGATGTGGCACGACAACTAGAGGAGGCAGTAAGACACATGAGTTTGGGAGGTGACAGACGAGAACAGAGGGTAGTTTTCCTCGTCGTGAATCACCATGTGGGGGGGAGGAGCAAGGTCCTTCCTACATTTAGAGTGCATCCCTGACACCCGATGTGGGGGATATTGGTCGACCTACGAGATGACAGAGCATTCAAAGTGCATCTGGGAAAGTTAGTTTGAACATTTTCGAAACTAAGATGAGACTTAAAGGGAGAAAAAACAAGATTTGGTGAAGAGTAAGCTTGATAGTGATCGAAGTGGAAAGGTGAGAGAACCTCGAAACTTGGGAGTGCTAACCAGCATTATCATTTATTTATATAAAATTTTATTATTATTATTATTATTTTTTAAGTTTATATATATATATATATATATATATATATATAAAATCAACAACTCGTTCAATTGCACCTCTTAGGATATTTTTAACTCATGTTCTCTGGTCAGATTTCATACCTTAAAAGTTCATTGTACTTCTAGCCAGAGGATTGTTTCCTCATTACCTTTTAGGCAAGTATTTATCAGGGTTATCCATGTAGATTACCCCTGTAGTATAATTGGTCTCTCGAGTCCAGACGCTTTTCCTGTGAAAAACTGATAACTATTAGACGCAGTCATACTAACTTTGAGAACTGCTAGATTTGAACTACTTTGTGTTTGCATCCTCTAAAAATCTTAGATAATTTTTTTATTTTTTTATTTATTTTTTATCTAGAAAGCAATGTTACTATAAAGAAAATGTGAAAACAAACCAGTATATACAATGAAAGTTTAAAAACATATTACTGCATATAGTGTTTAAGATATCGCCCATTTACAGGGGCGCTTAGAATATCTCCATTTAGATTTTCTAATTAAAAAACATTTTCCCCTTTTGAGGCTGAGACTCTATAAGGGACGGACTAGATCGAGTCGAATTTGTCGTGTTTTCCAGTGTCTTCTCTTCTGGCTTCCCATTTTAATACCATATCTCCAGGGAGAAAATCTCTATCCTTAGCCTTCTGATCAAACAAAGCCTTCATCTTATCCTGATATCTCTGCAACTTTTCGTTAACTTCAATCCTATTTTGCTTAACTTTGACAAACTGGTTTGTTCTTCTGGTAATGTCGTTAAGTTCTTCGTTCGAATCTTGCCAAATTTTCTTTACTAGAAGAGCAAGATTGATTGGTAATATAACACCAGTGCCATATACTATCTGAAAGGGGGACATTCTGATTGCCCTTTTGGTACTTATCCTATTAGCCCATAGAGCGTATTTCAAATGAATATGTCATGTCTTCTTGTTGTCAGTCAATATTTTTTTTTATCATAGTTGTCAGACTTTTGTTAGATGATTCAGCTAAACCATTGGTCTGTGGATAATACGCTGTGGAGTGTCCTAATATGATGTTGAAATTTTGACACAAGCTTACCATAGCTATCGATTTGAACACTTGTGCATTGTCGGTGACTATTTTTACATTAATTATACGTTAATGTATTAATGTACTAATAAAGTAATACATTCATAATATATTAATAAAATAGTACTACATTAACTTTTATGTAATACATTATTAAATTATTAATACAATATTATTGTAATGTATTAATAGATTACTAATAAAATAATACATTAATAATGTAATGCATTAAATAATTATTACATTAATAAATTATTAATTACTACATTAAATGTATTATTAATTAATAGTATTAGATAAATTAAAGTATTTAATACATTTTTACACTAATGTATTAAAATATTTAATATATCAATACTCATAAACTAATACATTAATAATATAATGTATTAATTAATACATTGTTAAAGTATTGATACATTATTAAAGTAATAGATTAATAATGCTTTATTATAGTAATAATACATTAATAAATACATTATTATAGTAATAATACATTAATTACGCCGAAAGGCGTACACCTATTGACAATGGGCAGATTTAATAAGGGTTTAGTGCTTAATAAGTTTTCTATGGACAAGATTAAATACTGCTGGAATATTCTTAGTAGTCACACAAAATAAATGGTTGTAATTTCAATCATTAACTTCCCTACTATTATAAAGACATCAGTTTATGTGTTTACTTTTTTACATTTACCTAATCATATTTAAAAATTACTTTGATAGCTAACTGATTGCCACATAAGTGATTAACAGAAATTAAAATATTAACACCAGATAAATGAAGCCCAACAGTTTATTTGTTAATAGATAATAAAATTTAATATATTCTTTTAAAGATTCATTTCATCTTCTCAACCTTTCGGCGTTCACCAGTAGCTATTTTGCTGCTGTGCTAGTAAATACTTTATTATAGTAATAATACATTAAAGTAATAATATATTAATTATACATTATTAAAGTATTAATACATTAACTGAAAATAACCACGGTTGAGAAGGGCTTACAATGAGCATGGTTTCTTATTGTTGACAGTGAACATGGTTAGCTTTGGGTGACCTTAGTTGACTTAATACTTTAATGTATTAATGCATTAAAATATTATTGTATTAAAGTGTAATATATTATTTAAGTATTAATACATTAAGGTATTAATGTATAATAAGTTATTTAGGTATTAATATATTAAAGTATTAATACTATTAAATATATTAATGTATTAATTAATTAATACATTACACTATTAATGTATTATTTTATTAGTAATACATTAATACAATACATTACATTACATTATTTTATTCATTCGACATATATTGACCTTGGATTACCATAATCATTGTTAATTCTTGTTGACCATGACCATGGTAAACTTCTGTAGACCTTCATTATAGTTAACCTTCACTTTGTATTAGCTTCACTATGCTTAACATTGGTTAAGAATCACCATGGCTGACTGTGGTTGACCATGGTTGGCAATGGTTAACCATGTTTGACAATTGTTGTCCATAGATGTCCATGGTTGGCGATGACTATGGATGACATTCACCATGTTTGACCTTAAGTATGACTAAGGTTGTCCATTACCTAAAATATAGTTGACTATTATTGACCATGATCAATAGTTGGTTTAATATAGTTGACCTTTCCCATGGTTGACTTGGTTGAGTATGGTTAGCCATGGTTTTGCTTGACATGGACCAAAGTTTAATATGGTTGATCATGGTTGAACTTCACTAGGATTGACTATGGTTGACTATGGTTGACCAAGGTTGACTACGGGTGACCATGCCTATGGCCGACCTTTGTAGACCATGTGGAGATGCTTAGGCTAGACCATGTTGATTATGTTAACCTTGGTTTACTATGGCACTATCACATTGCAATGTTGGTCAGGTTTTGTTCCTCAAATTCCAACACTAGGTTTTGTTTGTCATATGACATCATAAGGTTATGGTCATCAAATTACGACATAAATTTTTGTTTGTCACAATATGGAATTGGAATAGGTTTGTCACACTATGACAGTGGGTTATGTTTGTCACATTGTAATGTTGGGAAATTGTCATCTCATTGCAATGTTGGGCTATGTTTGTCACATTGCGACATTGGGTTGCGTACATCACATTGCAACAAAGGGTTGTGTTCATCACATTGCAACATTTGGAAATGTTTCTCACAATATGACATGAGGATATTTGTATCACATTGAGGTGATGAGGCTATATTCACAACATTGCAACAATGAGGCTATGTTTGTGACACTAGAACATTATGGCTATGTTCATCACATTGCGATGTTGGGAAATGGTCACATCATTGCAATGTTAGGATATGTTTCTCACATTGTGATGTTGGGAATGGTCACCACATTGCAATGTTAGGCTATGTTTGTCACTTTGGGACATTGGGTTGCGTACATAAAATTGCAACAATTGGTAATGTTTGTCACATTGCGACATGTGGAAATGTTTCTCACATTATGAAGTTACGATATTTGTATCACATTATGGTAATGAGGCCATGTTCATCACATTGTGACAATGAGGCTATGTTCATCACACTGGGACAATATGGCTATTTTCATCATATTGTGATGATGAAGCTACATTCATCACATTGCGACGAAAGGGAAATGTCCATCACATTACAATGTTACTATGTTTGTCAGAATGTCATTCTACTATGTTCATCATATTGTGACAATATGGCTATGTTCATCACATTCTGATGTTGAGAAATGGTCATATCATTGCAATGTTGGGCTATATTTTTCACATTGCGACATTGATTTTCATACATTACATTGTGATATTTGGTTTTGTAACTCACATTGCAACAATGGGTTATGTTCATCACATTGCAACATGTGGAAATGTTTCTCACATTATGACATTAGGATATTTTTATGACATTGTGGTGATGAGCTATATTCAACACATTGCGACGATGAGGTTACGCTCATAACACTGTGACAACGTGGTTATTTTCATCGCATTGAGATGATAGGGCTATGTTTTCCACATTGCGATGATAGGGATATTTTCATCACTTTGCAACATTACTATGTTTGTCAGAATGTGATACTACTATGTTCATCACATTGTGACAATATGGCTATGTTCATCACATTGCGATGTTGGGAAATGGTCATCTCATTGCAATGTTAGGCTATGTTTGTCACTTTGTGACACTAGGTTGCATACATAATATTGCAACAATGGGATTTGTTCATCACATTGCAATAATGTAACGACCCCAACCGTTACGACACAAAACAACGTACAACATGCAATTTTTTTTTAAAACATTAGGACAATAACATCAATAAAAGTCATTATGACACAACTCGATGATATCACAATGAATGAATTTCACACAACACATAACATAAAAAGTGTATCATAGTTTGCACATCAAGAAGCTGGACGCAAATTACTACCATTTACTCATAAGGAAAAAATGACTACATCATGATCACCCAGGCGTAGCCAACATCTGATAATCCAACCTGTGTAACATAAACTTCACAGCGAGCAAGAATAAAACGTCTTAATGATGTGTCACAATACGTTTTTCATTACATTTGATTTCAATAATCTACATCATCATCATTTGGAAGCACATGACCCCAAAAATACAATTCCCAAAGATTAAGCAAGGTAACTAACTGCATAAATATCATTTTTAGAATCACAACCTAACGCAAGGAAGGAACATGCCATATGATGTGAAGGGAAAAATAAGCATACTGAAGGGGAGACATTGCATGTACTCTCCAAGGTTTTGTTCAGGGAAATTTTCATCCATAGTTATTAGTTACCAATATGCCTTTTCTAGCATACGTAAATGCACAATAGCTTTTTAAATGTACTTATCCTATCAACAATTTAAATATTACAAAATGTAACTAGCGAGGATATTGTTTAAACTTTAAGGTCGTCGTGATAAGAACATTCCTTGTCAATGAAAAAGGGGGTCAATGGAACCCTACAAATTGTAACAATAGTAAAATATTCCCAAGCAGTCTATAAATCAACTATGATGACAAATCATTAGCAATTACTAGAAAATAACTTCGCAATTTCCTTGAAATTCATTCAATATAAATTTAATATCCCAATTAATCGAACTCAGCTATGAGTAGTAATATCCATTCATTAATACATTAGTGTATACATGGTCTTATTCCTCCACATCATTTGTATGTTAAATTCAACCCTGGTCTAATATAGGTTACCGTAGGCATAGTGAAGCTAAAAAGGAACACATAGTACACAGAAACAGAAGTAATAGAGTTATCATGGTAACTTATTTAGTTTCCATATTTTCGTAATTTGAAATAGAGTTAACTGAAATATAACCTTAAAAAAAAATGCTCTAAACTGAAATGATCTCCAACTGTAATGAATTTTAACTAATTAAAAATTCCCCATAAATTACCACTGAAGTTTATTTCGAAAATTTTGGGATGCCACAGGATAAATTCACCGAATAATATTAACGGGACTGGACATAGAACATTGATTTCCATTTCTCTCGGCCACCAAACAACCGAAGAAGGGGGTCGAGTGCCATTTGTCAAGCTGTTAAACATGAGGAGACAGGTGTAAGGAGGAAACTGAGGAAACCAACCATCGATTAGCAATCCCATGTCCTTAAGGACAAAAGGGAATCCAAGGGAGCCACAACTTAGTTTAACTGGGCATAGAGGAAGTCAAGGGAATCGCATGAGATACACCTTCAATTATTGAGGGAAGATCGGAAGAAATTCCATTGAATTCACTGGGAAAAAGCAGAGAATGCACCATATAGTTCGCTGGGGAAAAATCAAACAACGCACCACACAATTATGCACTCAAAATTTTAGGTCTTGAGAAAAATATAGAGGAGCCATACACAGGCACGCCCTCACTCCAGAGAGCTCTCGTGGTAGAAGGTTATGAGAATTTCATAACCAAAAGAAGACATTCGAGAAGCAACAATCTATTCAATTATAAGGAAGAGACAACCCTCCAGGATCAGAGGGAAAGCACAATACGACCACCAACCATGGGAATACACTACAATATCAAGGATTCGATAACTCAGAAAGATCGTGATGGGTGCACCATCCATCTAAGGAAGATAATAGTGAATTCTCAAATCTATAATCAAGTGTAAACCATTCTCCCAGTTATAACTTTAAATAATTATTCAATGGTAAATCGATTTCAATTCTCATAATAAAAATAATATTCACTTCATCTCCATTAATAATGACTGACATAAACTGAAATTTGGAATGGTGACCACTGCCATTTTTATCCACTACCACGATAATAAAACGCTGCCACCTACATCTATAAAATAAGCAAGTCACGCCCAAGCAAACTACAACCATACTACAATGCGATTTTAAACAAGGCAAATTTATACTGACTAGTATAAAAGACTGATATAATTGTGATTTTAAATAAGGAAAAATCAAGTGACTGGTATAAAATTTAAACATGGGGATTTTCATTGACTAGTAAAAATGAAGAATATATGAGAAATATCAATGTTTTGCCAACATCGAATCTGAATCCAGATCTTCCCCGTGGAGAAAAATAATGAAAATAAAATGCAAATAATCAAATGCAGAGAACCAATACAACTTTGAGAATCAACGCAGAGAATCAATACAACTCTGAGAATCAAACATAGAGAAGCAAACATTGGTGAAATGGAGAGATTAAACGCCTAGGAGAGAATTCCTTGTTGGGCAGAGAAATGATCCTATAGTTATTATCCATGCACATGAAAGCAGGGAACTTGAATCTAAATATTTAACACTGGAGTGAAAGATAGTCGATTCGGCTCCTAGCCGAATGTTTAGGCACAAACTAATAACTTAAAGGATAAAAGGATTACATTGATAACAAAATTCTCAAGGAAATCTAATGCTAATGAAATCGTCATCTGAATACAATAAAATAAACAAGTTTAAACTTAAATTTTATTACCATTAACAACTTTAACAGGCATACCTTTACCGACAACGAGACAACGATGTCCTCCCACGTGTTCGCTCCGTCCAGATCTCGCCTGTCAACCGATGGGACCTCATTGGTACCTCCCAACCAACGCTAGGGGTAGTATTCTTTCCCATGATCCCCTCGAGACACAAAGGGGCCATACACACAATACTAGATAATGCTAGCACCCAACTCACCTCGGAAGGTCAACCTACCACTCGTTACCCGAGATGGGTATCCCAAATCCCATAAGAGAAAGTTCAGTCAAGATGAAATTTTAGCAGTATAACATTATGCAAGCCAGATTTGATCCACACTCCTCCTCTGCCATCTGTTTTATAGAGTTTTCTTAGTCATTAGTTTCCCAAAACCCTCATTATATTCATTATTCATTTAATTAATTTCGAAAAACTGCCCTCATACACATGTTGCTCGATCCCCTAGTTGCACCAGAAAATCAATTTTATTAATTAATTAAATTTGTCTATTTCCCTCACCCACCTAAAAGCGTTCCTAAAAAATCCCATTGGTGTCCCAATATTCCTTTACAATTCTTAAATGACTTACGCCTTACTTAATTCCTAGTTGAGTTCATAAATAGAAAGTTCCAAATGCTAGATTCATTGCTAATTTAGACATTCAACTTCTTCTTTAAGTTTCCCCTCTTCCTTAAGTTTCCCTTTTTCTTTAAGTTTCCTTTTGTTTTAAGTTTCCTCCTTTTTCCTTTTTAACTAGAAATCAATTTAACAAGTGTAGATAAAAACAACCATTTACCCTTTTAATAAATTAAATCCTCCATTGTAAAACAAATTTTTACTTTAATAATTAAGTTTGAATTTCTTACCCCCCTTCTTGTTACATATTTATTTAGTTTTTCTTTATCCACATGTTCTGCTTAGACCTAGGTTTTAATTTCACTAGGTTGGGTGACAATTTTTAAGGGAAATTTTAGTTATTAATCTTCACTCATATCATCATCTATTTTAAGGCCAACAAGGTCCTAAGGAGGCGTAGTTTTCTAGGCACTAGGTTTATTAACTTATCATAGTAAAATTGTGATGTGCCCTTCAGGACACACTACGTGCTCCAAGGATGCCACTTGCCTCTTTTTGTTTTCTTTGCGTAACGTGCCCTTCAAGACGCACTACATGCTCCAAGGGTGCCACTTGCCTCTTGACTGAATTTTGTAGACATCAAACCCCAAGAGTCAGTACTCCGTCAAGTGATATTATGGGATACTAAGGGCCTCTAAAGAATAAGGACCCTTCCTTATTGTGCGCCCATTAGAATCATCGTGAACGAATTTCACAGTCTACCCTCATGGTATCATGTGTCTTCTTGAACTAGGTAATCATTAACCTACAGTTCAAGCCATGACGTGAGTGCTAGTAGGCTGTGGCAAGGTTGCTTCCACACCTCTCCCTGGTTTTCGTGTGTGACCCCTCTACTCCAAATGTGAGTCTGTTCAGCAAGCTATCATTAGCCTGCATCCATCAAAGAATCATGTCAGCAATATTAATCAATCATCATAACATCTAATCATATGTACATATGTCACATCAACAACATTCAAACCCTAACAGTCCACTCCCTGACTTGATCCAGAGTCCAAGGGGTTTCATCGATACCTCTGCATGCTCAATGTCCAGAGTCCTACACACTCAGGAGAACCCAGTCAATATCACCTGTCAATATAAACACAAAAAAATAAGATATCATCAAATCCACAATATCTCATAATCATAATCAAAACAACAAATAGTATAATAACCCGAATCACTTGCATGCAATTGTCCTCAAAGAATAAGTTTGCTAAATGCGTGCAAGAGAGGGATGTTACATACACGCCCTCTTTTTTTAAAATTCATCCAAAAGTTTCACAGTATATAAGTGCCGAAATAAAGTGTTTCATAGTATCATAAGTCTATCTATCAAAACAAAATGGAAACTGCTGACGCATATCGTAAGTGTCCTCCCAGGTCACCAAGTGTGGACTATAGTTGTCCCACTCGACCTTGACCTGATCTATTGTTCGACACCATAGCTGTCGAATGCGATGGGCCAGGATGTGGATTGGCTCCGCTGCAAGAGAACCCTCATCATATACCTACAAGGTAATCATGTCAATAAGATATGTAGGATCACTAAAATAATGTCTCAAAACAGATACGTGAAAAACATCGTGCATATGCCTCAAAGAATCAGACAAGGCTAGTCAATAGGCCATGGGCTCCTTCTTTTCCACAATCTCAAAAGGTCCAATGAACCTAGGAGAGATTTTATCACCCTTTCCAAACTTTATCTAACTCTTATGTGGTTTCACCGACAAGAAGACTTGATCGCCAACTTTATAACTATGATCGACATGATGCACATCAACATAACTCTTCTGTTGATCCTACGCTTCCTTGATCCTTTGTCTTATTGTTTGAATTTAATCTTCCATTTCTTGGATTGCTTCTGGTCCCACCAAGACCCTATCCTCAAGTCGATCCCAACTTAAAGGCGTCTGACATGGTTGCTCGTAAAGAAACTCGAAAGGTGCCATGTTAATGGTGCTTTGATAACTGTTGTTGGATGCAAACTATACCAGTGGCAAGAACTCTTCCCAACTCTTTTATTGGTCCATAATGTACATATGCAACATATCCTCCAAGATTTTTTTTTTCTTCTGGTCTCCCCGTCTGTCTCTGGGTGATATGCAGTACTAAAGTTAAGTTGGGTTCCCAAGGCCTCTTGGAAACTAGTCCAAAATTGTCTTGTAAACACCGATCCTCTATCGGATATAATCCTCTTAGGAACACCATGCAGCCTCATAATCTCATTGATGAAAACTCTAGCTATGTCAGATGCCTGATACGTCGTATGCAAAGGAATAAAATGAGCACTCTTCGTTAGAGTGTCGTCTACCACAAAAATAGAGTCGTGTCTCCTTGCCATCAGTGGCAGTCCAACAATGAAAACCATCAAAATCACCTCCTATTTCGATTCTAGAATAACATGTGGCTGTAGTAATCCTAATGGATGTCTATATTCAACCTTCACCTGCTGTAATTATAGACATCTTGCCACGTTGCTAAATATGTCTTCCTTCATTCCTTTCCAGAAGAATAAGGGTTTAAGGTCTGCTCTCATCTTCGTGACTCTAGGATGAGCCATGTACACTGCTATATGAGCCTCACTTAGGATTGAACTCCTCAAATCATCATTGGGTGGTACGTAAATTCAAATTTTAAATCTCAATAATCCGTCGTTGTCCACAGTAAATCCCTCAAATTTTGGTACCATCAATGTGTTTTGTTCGATAAAATCCTTGACCTCTTTGTACCAGTCATTGTCGCACTGTAAATTTAGGATCTTTTCACGCAGATTTGTCTAAAGAGGCATCACCAAAAAAATGCGTGGTCTCTGAATCAACCCATCCACCACTCTGTTCACTATTCATTTTATGTAAGTAATCTCGAAATCATACTCGCTAAGAAATTCCGACCAACGTCGTTGTCACGCATTCAAGTCGCTTTGAGTAAATATGTGTTGTAGGCCACAATGGTCCTTTTTTAGTTCAAATTTTCATCCAATAAGGTAGTGTCTCCAAACTCTCAAGGAATAAACAATGGCTAACAACTTCAAATCGTATGTCGCATAGTTCTCCTCATCTCTTATCAACTTTCTCGAGATGTATGTGATCACTTGACCGTATTGCATCAAGATTCTGCCTAAGCCTTCCTTGGATATGTCAGTGCATACCAAGAAGTCTGTGTCCATGTCAAGGACCTTTAGTATTGGTTTTTTTGTCAACAATTTCTTGATCCTCTTAAATGCCTCCGTGCATTTCTCGATCCAAACAAACTTCTTGCTCTTCTTCTGCAATTTCATGATCGGATTTGCTATCTTAAAAAAATCCTCGACAAACCCTCGATACTATCCCACTAAACCCATGAAGCTACACACTTCCAAGACATTTTTCGACGCAGGCCATTCCATAATATCCTCGACCTTTTTTGGATCCACAATGATACCCTCACCAGAGATGACATGCCCTAATTAGTGAATCCTCGATTGATAAAATGAGCATTTAGACAGCTTTCCATACAATTTTTCTACCGTAGACATTGTAGTACCATGCGCAAATGATTTTCATGCTCTTCCATCATCCGAGAGTAAATCAAAATATCATCAATGAATACTTGGACAAATTTGTCCAAGTATTCGCGGAACACCCTGTTCATCAAAATCATAAATACCCCTGGGGTGTTCATCAGTCCAAACGGAAAAATAGTAAACTCGTAATGTCGAAACCTCATCTTAAATGCAGTCTTAGGGATGTCGTCCTCTTTGATATATAACTGGTGATACCCTGATGTCAAGACAATCTTTGAAAACACTGTCACACCCTTCATATGATCAAACATATCATCAATCCTTGGCAACGGATACTGATTCTTGATTGTTTCCTTGTTCAATTGAAGATAGTCAATGCAGAGTCTCCATGACCCATCCTTCTTTCATATAAAGATAACAAGTGCATCCCATAGTGACACACTTGGATGTATAAGTACTAGGTCCAGCTACTCCTTTAGTTGCATTTTCAACTCCTGTAACTCCAGGGTCGACATCTGATAAGGCATTCTTGCTATTAGTTCAATTCCCATTTTTAGGTCGATGGTAAATTTGAACTCCTTCTCAGGCGACATCCTAAGTAAATCCTCAATGAATACATCCTCAAATTCTCGCACCAGGTTTTATACACCTTCTTCTACTCCCTTCTCGTTTAACGTAAGGATCACATAAAGATTACATTCCTTGCACATGCTCTTCCATAGCTGTAAGGAAGATATGAACCTCAGGTAAAATCCTTGGTTGTGACCTACGATCACGCATCCTTGTCCCTCATCATTGACCAAGCTCAATTGTTTCGTCTTACAGTTGAGTATTACCTCATGTGATTCCAACCAGTCCATACCAATCACGATGTCATAAGATCCTAATATCATGACGTACAAGTTTTCCCTGGTGAAAAACTCTCCTAGGTTAAGGCTACAACCTGTAACCTTCCCTCCAACCTTTTTCTTGGCTCCTGAAGCCAATTCTACAAAGTTAAAATCGTCTTGTTCGACTCCCTTTACCTTAATTCTTTTTTAGCACTACACCAGAAATAAAAATCTTGATACCACCTGGATATATCAAAATTCTAAGGGTATAGTCAACGGCGATACCTGATGTCTCGAGAATGGTCAATTGGTGCTCTTCTTGGCGGTTATTCACTACTACATGAATCTGATGGGCCTTTCCCAAATCTCCCACGGTAGTGGGTCTGAATGATCCATATGCTCTGGTCCTCTCCATTGGGTAGTCACGCTAGTAATGTGGCTCCCCACATTTCCAACACCCTTTCTTCAGTCCAATACTCCTGGTACCCAAAGTAGAAGTTGATGGCCCACCGACCTAGAACCCTGGTCTGTTCAGCTGAATAAGCCTAAATTGTTGTTTCCACAGTCGAAGCTATCGTGGTGCTCTGTAAGGATTCTTTTGTTGAGGCACTTGTCACCGAGGTATAGTGAAAGTGGATCCTCTCCAGGAACCATGATATCCTGGTGAATGTCTAGCTGGTGTCTCATGTTGTTGCACACTAGATGACGTCTATCCCACTGGTCTCGCTGGAGTCCTACTTTGACCCTGCTGATAAGCTCCTCCTCTACTATGAGGGCCTTCTGGATAGAAATATATAAGGTTTGAGGCATCAGAATCCTAAACTTTGCACGAATTCTGACATTAAGGCCAAACATGAAACTGTTGACCTTAAGTTTCTCAGTATTCAGGTGCGAAGCATACCAAAATAGCTCTATAAAATAGGCCTTGTACTCAGGCACTGTACGACCACCTATCACAAGGGATTAAACTCATTGAGCTGATGCTCAATGAATTCCTCAGATAGATACCTCTCTCGTAACCGTTCCTCGAACATTTCCCATGACATGTCTTTGATGGTTGTGACAGGAGTGTCTTCCACCATAGAAGAGAGCTCCCCTTCAGTTGAAACACCGTCATGAAGACCTTCATGTTGGAGGTATATTTGCAAAGTGAAAATAACATCGCCATATTCTCCAACCATGACTCGGCGATTGCACCGTCTGAGGTACCAAAGAACTTGGGAAACTTGACCTTCTCGAGTTCTCGATGAATGCTACTAGTACCGACCGAAGCATGTGGTGGACCCTCATGGGGTACTGATGCCTTGGCCTCATCTCTATCCAAACGGCTGATCAGTGCCTCAAACATCCTCTAAAAGGACCTCATCATCCAAACCACATCACCCATAACTACCTGTTCCTTCTCGAAAACTTGTTCGTCTCCTTAGGGGTTAGACCCCTCAGGCATGGATACTATTGGAGGTGTCACACCTCCTCCCCTAGAACCCCGTCATCTGCCTCTGCGATGTCCTCTAACCATGATTACATGCACAAGTATAAATCTATTTAATTATCAATATTACAATCAAATATCTAATCAACAGAAGCCGTAGTGATCCCAAGTCATGAGTCGAACTAGCTCTGATACCATATGTAACGACCCCAACCGTTACGACACAAAACAGCGTACAACAGGTATTTTGTTTTTCAACATTAGGACAATAACATCAATAAAATTCATTGTGACACAACTCGACAATATCATAATGAATCAATTTCACGCAACACATAACATAACAAGCATATCATAGTTTGCACATCAAGAAGATGGACACAAATTACTACCATTTACTCATAAGTAAAAATTGACTACATCAAGATCACCAAAGCATAGCCAACATCTAATAATCCTACCCATGTAACATAAAGTTCACATCGAGCAATAATAAAACGTCATAATAATGTGTCACAATACAATTTTCATTACATTTGATTTCAATAATCCACATCATCATCATCATCCAGAAGGACATGGCCCTAAAAATACAATTCCCAAAGTTTAAGCAAGGTAAACAACTGCTTAAATATCATTTATAGAATTACAACCTAACGCAAGGAAGGAAAATGCCATATGATGTCAAGGGAAAAATAAACATACTGAAGGGGGGACATTGCATGTACCCTCCAAGGTTTTGCTCAGGAAATTTTTCATCAATAGTTATTAGTTCTCAATATTCCTTTTCTAGCATACTTAAATGCACAATAGCTTTTTAAATGTACCTATACTATTAACAATTTAAATGTTACAAAATGTAATTAGCGAGGAGATTTTTTAAACTTTAAGGTCGTCATGATAAGAACATTCCTTATTAATGAAAAAGGGGGTCAATGGAACCCTGCAAATTGTAACATTAGTAAAATATGCCCAAGTAGTCTATAAGTCAACTATGATGACAAATCATTAGAAATTGTTGGATAATAACTTTGCAATTTCCTTGAACTTCATTCAATATCATTTTAATATCCCAATTAATCGAACTCATATGTCAGGGGTAATATCCATTCATACATTAGTGTATACATGGCCTTATTCCTCCACAACATTTGTATGTTAAATTCAACCACGGTCTAATATAGCTTACTGTAGGCATAGTGAAGCTAAAAAGGAATGCAAGTACACAGAACCAAAAGTAACAGAGTTATCATGGTAAGCTATTTAGGTTCCATATTTTCATAATCTGAAATAAAGTTAACTGAAATATAACTTAAAAAAAAACGCTCTAAACTGAAATGATCTCCAACTGTAATGAATTTTAACTAATTTAAACTACGCCATAAATTACCACTGAAGTTTATTTCTAAAATTTTGGGATTCCATAGGCGTAAGGAGGAATATGAGAAAACCAACCATCGATTAGCAATCCCACGTCCTTAAGGAAGAAAGGGAATCCAAGGGACCCATGACTTATTTTAACTGGGCACAGAGGTAGTCAAGGGAATCGCATGGGATACACCTTTAATCGTTGAGGGAAGACCGGAAGATATTCTATTGAATTCGCTGGGGAAAAACTAGAGAATGCTCCATACAGTTCACTGGGGGGAAATCAGAGAACGCACCACACAATTATGCATTCAAAATTTTAGGTCTTGAGAAAAATATAGAGGAGCCATACATAGGAGCGCTCTCACTCCAGAGAGCTCTCATGGCAGAAGGCTACGAGAATTTCACAACCAAAAGAAACAATCGATTCGATTATAAGGAAGAGACAATGCTTCGGGATTAGAGGGAACACACAATACATCCACCGACCATGGGAATACACTACAATAGCAAGGATTTGATAACTCAGAAAGATCATGATGGGTGCACCATCCATCTAAGAAAGATAACAGTAAATTCACAAATCTATAATCAAGTGTAAACCATTCTCCCAGTTATAACTTTAAATAATTATTCAATGGTAAATAGATTTCAATACTGATAAGAAAAATAATATTCATTTGATCTCCATTAATAATGACTAACAAAAACTGAAATTTGGAATGGTGACCACTGCCATTTTTATCCACTACCATGATAATAAAAAGCTAAAACCTACATCTATAAAATAATCAAGGCATGCCCAAGCCAAATACAACCATACTAAAATGTGATTTTAAACAAGGCGAATTTATACTGACCGGTATAAAAGATTGATATAATTGTGATTTTAAATAAGGAAAAATCAAGTGAATGGTATAAAATTTAAACATGGCGATTTTAACTGATTGGTAAAAATGAATAATATACGAGGAATATCAACAATTTTTCAACACCGAATCTGCATCGAAATCTTATCCATGGAGAACAATAATGAAAATAAAACGTAAAGAATCAAACACAGAGAACCAATACAACTCTGAGAATCAACGCAGAGAATCAATACAACTCTGAGAATGAAACACAAAGAAACAAACGTTGGTGAACTGGAGATGTTAAATTCCCATGAGAGAATTCCTTGTTGGGAAGAGAAATGATCCTACAGTTATTATCCATTCACAGGATAGCAAGTCATTTGAATCTAAATCTTTAACACCGGAGTGAAAGAAGGTCAATTCGACTCCTAGCCAACTACTAAGGCATATACTAATAACTTAAAGGATAAAGAGATTGCATTGATAAAACAAATCTCAAGAAAATCTCATGGCAATGAAATCGTCATCCAAATACAGTAAATAAAACAAGTGTAAAATTAAATTGTATTACTAGTAGCAGCTTTAATAGGCATACCTTTACCAACAATAACGAAGGGGAATATGTCCTCCCATGCATTCGTTCCTTCCATATCCTTCTTGTCAACCGATGAGATGTCACTGGTACCTCCCAATAAACACTAGGGGTACTCTTCTTCCCCCCTGAGCCCCTCGAGCCGCAAAGTGGCCACACACATAATACCAGAGAATGCTAGAACCCAGCTCGCCTCACAAGTTCGAGCTACCACTCATTACATGAGCTGGGTATCGCAACTCCCACAAGAGAAACTTCAGTCAAGATGAAATTTCAGTAGCGTAATGTTACGCAAGAAAATTTTTATCCACACTCCTCCTCCGCCATCCTTTTTATAGAGTTTTCTTAGTCATTAATTTCCGAAAACCCTCATTAGATTCCTTTTTCATTTAATTAATTTTGAAAAACCTCCCCTGTACACATGTTTCCCAATCCCCTAGTTGCACCATAAAATCAATTTTATTAATTAATTAAATTTATCTATTTCCCTGACCCACCTAAAAGAGTTCCTAAAAACGCTCCTCGGTGTCCCAATATTCCCTTACAATTCTTAAATGACTTATGCCTTACTTAATTCCTAGTCGAGTTCATAAATAGAAAGTTCCAAAGGCTAGATTCCTTACTAAGTTAAACATTCATCTTTTTCTTTAAGTTTCCCCTTTTCCTTAGGTTTCCCTTTTTCTTTAAATTTCCTTTTCTTTTAAGTTTCCCCATTTTTCATTTTTAACTAGAAATCAATTTAGCAAGTGTAGATAAAAACAACCATTTACCCATTTAATAAATTAAATCCTCCATTGTAATTTTTTTTTTTTACTTTCATAATTAAGTTTGAATTTCTTACCCCCCTTCTTGTTACATATTTATTTAGTTTTTCTTTATCCACATGTTCTACTTAGATTTAGGTTTTAATTTCACTAGGCTGGAAGACAATTTTTACGAGAAATTTTAGTTATTAAACTTCCCTCATACCATCATCTATTTTAAGGTAGATCGGGTCCAAAGGAGGCATAGTTTTCTAGGCAATAGATTTATTAAATTATCATAGTAAAATCACAACGTTCCCTTTAGGATGCACTATGTGCTCCAAGGGTTCGACTCGCCTCTTTCCATTTTCTCTACGGGGCATGCCCTTCAAGACGCACTACGTGCTCCAAGGGTGTTACTTGCCTCTTGATTGAATTTGGTAGACGTCAAACCCATGGAGTCAATACTCTGTCAGGTGATCTTGTGGGAGACTAAGGGTCTCTAAGTAATAAGGAAGCTACCTTATTGTGCACTCCTTAGAATCATCGTGAGTGACTATCACAGTCTGTGCTCACGACATCATGTGTTTTCTCGAACTAGGTAATCATTAACCTACAGTTCGAGCCACAAAGAGAGTACTAGTAGGTTGTGGAAGAGTTTCTCCCACACCTCTCCCTCAATGCATATGGTTGTCGTGCGTGACCCCTCTACTCCAATTGTGGGTCTGGTCGAAAATCTATTGTCAGCCTGCATCGATCAACGAATCATGTCATCAATATTAATCAATCATCATAACATCTAATCATATGTACATATGTCACATCAACAACATTCAAACCCTAACAGTCCACTCCCTAACTTGATCTGGAGTCCAAGGGGTTTCATTGATGCCTCTGCATCCTTAATGTCCAGTGTTCTGCACACTTAGGAGAACCCAGTCAATAGCACTTGTCTATGTAAATAAAAAAAATAACATATCATCAAATCCACAATATCTCATAATCATAATCAAAAGAGCCAATAGTATAATAACCTATATCACTTGCACGCAAGTGTCCTCAACGAATAAGTTATCTCAGTTTGCACAAGAGAGGGATGTTACATGCACCCCTCTTGTTTTAAACTTTGTACTGAAGTTTCACAGTATACAAGTGCCAAAATAGAGTGTATCACAATATCATCAGTCTATATATCAAATAAAAATGGAAACTGTTGATGCATATCGTATGCATCCTCCCAGGTCATCGAGTGAGGACTATAGTTGTCCCACTAGACCTTGACCTGATCTACTGTTCGACGTCGTAGTTGTAGAATGCAATGGTCCAAGTTGTGTATTGGCTACTCCATGAACACACCCTCATCAGATACCTGCAAGATACTCATGTCAATAACATGTGTAGGATCACTAACATAATGTCTCAATACCGATACGTGAAAAAAATCATTCATACACCTCAAAGAATTAGGCAAGACTAGTCAATAGGCCACATGCCCCTTCTTTTCTACAATATTTAAAGGTCCCACAAACCTAGGAGAGAGTTTAGCACCATTTTCAAGCTTGATCGAACTCTTATGCGGTTTCACCTGCAAGAAGACTCAATCACCAACTTCATAACTACAATCGACATGATGTGCATTGACATACCTCTTATGTCGATCCTGCGCTTCCTTGATCCTTTGTCTTATTTTTTTCATTTGATATTCCATTTCTTGGATTTCTTATGCTCCCACTAGGACCCTATCGTCAAGTCAATCCCAAATCAAAGGCGTCCGACATGGTCACTCGTAAAGAAACTTGAAAGGCGCCATATTAATGGTGCTTTGATAACTGTTGTTGTATGAAAAATCTACCAGTGGCAAGAACTCTTCCCAATGCTTTTGTTGGTCCATAATGTACATACACAACAAATCCTCCAAGATTTGGTTTGTTCTTTTGGTCTACCCATCTGTCTCTGGGTGATATGCGGTAGTAAAGTTAAGTTGGGTTCCCAAGGCATCTTGGAAACTAGTCCAAAATCATCATGTAAACATCGATCCTCTATTGAATATAATCCTCTTAGGCATGCCATGAAGCCTCAAAATCTTATTGATGAAAACTCTAGCTATGTCAAATGCTTGATACATCGTACATAGAGGAATAAAATGAGCACTCTTCGTTAGAGTGTCGACTACCACAAAAATTGAGTCATGTCTCCTTGTCGTCAGTGGTAGTCCAACAATGAAATCCTTCGAAATGACCTCCCATTTTGATTTTGGAATAGCGTGTGGTTGTAGTAATCCTTCTAGATGTCTATGTTCAACCTTCACCTGCTGAAATTCTAGACATCTTACCATGTAGTTGACTATGTATGTGTTCATTCCTTTTCAGAAGAATAAAGGTTTAAGTTCTGATCTCATCTTTGTGACTCTAGGATGACCCATGTACACTGCTCTATGAGCCTTGTTTAGGATCAAACTCCTCAACTCGTCATTGGGTGGTACATAAATTTGAGTTTTAAATCTCAATATCGTTGTCCACAGTAAATGCATCAAATTTTGGTACCATCATTGTGCTTTTTTTGATAAAATCCTTGACCTCTTTGTACCAGTCATCGTCATGTTGTAAAGTTAGGATCTTTTCATGTAGATTCATCTGAAGAGGCATCATTGAAAAGATGCATGGTCTCCAACTCAACACAACCACCACTGTTTTCACTATTCCTTTTATGTAAGTAATCTTGAAATCATACTCGCTAATCAATTCTCACCAACATTGTTGTCGCATGTTCAAGTCGCTTTGAGTAAATATGTGTTGTAGGCCACAATGGTCTGTTTTTAGTTTTAATTTTCATCCAATAAAGTAGTGTCTCCAAAATCTCAAGGCATAAACAATGGCTAACAACTCCAAATCGTGCGTTGCATAGTTCTCCTCATGCCTTCTCAACTTTCTCGAGATGTATGCGATCACTCGACCGTCTTACATCAAGACTCTGCCTAAGCCTTCCTTGGATGCGCTAGTGCATACCAAGAAGTTTGCATCCATGTCAAGGACCTTAAGTATCGGTGTTGTTTTCAATAGCCCCTTGAGCCTCCGAAATTCCACCACGCATTTCTCGATCCAAACAAACTTCTTGTTCTTCTTCTGCAATTCCGTGATCGGATTTTCTATATTCGAAAAACCCTCGATGAACCGTCGATAATATCCTGCTAAAACCATGAAGCTACACACTTTCGGGACACTCGTTGGCACTGGCCATTCCATAATAGACTTGACCTTTGTTGGATCCACAATGATACCTCATCAGATATGACATGCCCTAAGTAGTGAATCCTTGATTGATAAAACGAGCATTTACACAGCTTCCCATACAATTTTTTCTCTCGTAGACATTTTAGTACCATGTGCAAGTGCTCATCATGATCCTCCATCGTCCGAGAGTAAATGAAAATATCGTCAATGAATACTTGGATAAACTTGTCCAATTATTTGTGGAACACCTCGTTCATCAAACTCAGAAATACCCCTGGGGCGTTCATCAGTACAAATGGTAAAGTCGTAAAATCGTAATGTCCAAAACTCGTTTTAAGGTCGATCTTAGGGATGTCATCCTGTTTGATTCGTAACTAATGATACCCTGATCTCAAGTCGATCTTTGAAAACAGCGTCACACCCTTCATCTAATCAAACAAATCATCAATCCTTGGCAACGGATATTGATTCTTGATCGTTTCCTTTTTCGATTGATGATAGTCAATGTAGAGTCTCCATGACCAATCCTTCTTTCATATGAAGATAACAGGCGCATCCCATGGTGACACACTTGGACGTATAAGTCCTAGGTCCAACAATTCCTTCAGTTGCATTTTGAACTCCTATAACTACGGGGTAGACATCCGATAAGGCACTCTTTCTATTGGTTCAATTCCCAGTTTTAGGTCGATGGTAAATTACAACTCTCTCTCAGGAAACATCCTAGGTAACTCCTCAGGGAAGACGTCTGCAAACTCTCGCACCATCGAAAGGTTTTCTAGACCTTTCGCTAATCCCTTCTTCTTTAACACAAGTATCACATAAATATTACATCCCTTGCACATGCTCTTTCATAACTATAAGGAAGAGATGAACCTCAGGGAAACTCCCTAGTTCTGACCTACAATAATGCATATTTGTCCCTCATCGTCGACCAAGCTCAACCATTTCATCCTACAGTTGAGTATCGCCTCATGCGATTCCAACCAGTCCATACTGATCATGACTTCGTACGATCCTAATATCATGATGTACAGTTTATCCCTGGTGACAAAATCTCTCAGGTTAAGGCTACAACCCATAACCTTCCCTCCAACCATTTGCTTGGCTCCCGAAGCCAATTCTACAAAGTTAAACTCATCCTGTTTGACTTCTTTTACCTTAATTATTTTTAGAGTTACACCATAAATAAAACTCTCGGTAGCACCTGGATCTATCAAAATGCTTAGGGTTTGGTCAGCGACGGTACCTAACGGTTATTCACCACTACATGAATCCGATGGGCCTTGCCCAAATCTCCCATGGTAGTGGGTACAGCTAATCCAGATGCTCTTGTCCTTTCCACTTGGTAGTCATGCTGGTAATGTGGCTCCCCACATGTCCAACACCCTTTCTTCAATCTAGTACTCCTGGTACCCGAAGTAGAAAATGATGGCCCACCAGCCTAGAACCCTAGTCTGTTCAACTGAACAGGCCTAAACTACTGCTACTGTGGTCGACGCTATTATGGTTCTCTGTCCACTCATGAGGCATTAGTCGGAAAGGTGTAAGGAGTCCACTGATGAGGCGTTAGTCGTTGAGGTGTAGTGAAAGTGGATCCTCTCTCAGAACCACAATATCCTGGTGAATGTCTAACTAGTGTCTAATGCTTCCACACACCAAATGACACCTGTCCCATTGGTATCACTGGAGTCTTGCTTTGAACCCCACTGATAATCTCCTCCTCTACTATGAGGGCCTTCTAGACAACATCATGTAAGGTTTTAAGCATCAGAATCCTAACCTTTGCACAAATGTTGAGATTAAGGCCAAACATGGACCTGTTGACCTTAAGTTTCTTGGTATTCAGCTGTGACGCATATCGAAGCATGTCTATAAAATGAGCCTCGTACTCAGGCACCATACAGCCTCCCTATCGCAAGGCATTGAACTCATTGAGATGGCGCTCAATGAATTCCTCATATAGATACCTCTCTCCGAACCGTTCCTCAAACAATTCCCATGACACGTCTTCGATGACCATGTTCAATTGTGGTAGGAGCGTCTTCCACCATAGAAGAGCGCTCCCTTTTAGTTGAAATACCACCATGTAGACCTTCATGTTGGAGGTATATTCGTGAAATGAAAATCACATCGCCATATTCTCCAGCCATGCGTCGGCAACTGCCTCGTCCAGGGCACCAAAGAACTCAAGAAAATTGACCTTCTCGAGTTCTCGGTGAATGCTACCAATACCAACCAGAGGACGTGGTGGACCCTCAGGGGGTACTAGTGACCTGACCTCATCTCTATCCAAACGGCTGATCAGTACCTCAGAAATCCTCTGAAAGGAACTCATCATCCCAACCACATCACCCACAACTACCTATTCCTACCTGACAACTTGTTCGTCTCCCTCGAGGTTAGACCCCTTGGGCATGGATGCTACTAGAGGTATCACACCTCCTCCCCTATCACCCCGTCATCTTCCTCCATGACATCCTCTAACCATGATTACCTGCATGAGTATAAATCAAATTAATTAGCAACATTATAATCAAATGTCTAATCAACGAAAGCCGTAGTTCTCCCAAGTCGCCAGTCGAACCATCTCTGATACCATATGTAATGACCCCAACCGTTACGACACAAAACAACGTCCAATAGGTAATTTTTATTTTTTTTAAATTAGTACAATAACATCAATAAAAGTCATTGGGACACAACTCGATGATATCACAATGAATGAATTTCATGCAACACATAACATAACAAGCATATCACAGTTTTCACATCAAGAAGTTGGAATCAAATTACTACCATTTACTCATAAGGAAAAATTGATTGCATCAAGATCACCTAGGCGTAGCTAACATCTAATAATCCGACCCATGTAACATACACTTCACATCGATGGAGAATAAAACGTCATAATCATGCATCACAATACAATTTTCATTACATTTGATTTCAATAATCCACATCATCATCATCCTGAAGAACATGACCCCAAAAATACAATTCCCAAAGTTTAAGCAAGATAAACAACTGCATCAATTTGATTTTTAGAATTACAACCTAACGCAAGGAAGGAACATGCCATATGATGTGAAGGGAAAAATAAGCATACTGAAGGGGAGACATTGCATGTACCCTCCAAAATTTTGTTCAAGAAATTTTTCATCAATAGTTATTAGTTATCAATATGCCTTTTCTAGCATACTTAAATGCACAATAGATTTTTAAATGTACCTATCCTATTAACAATTTAAATATTACAAAATGTAATTAGTGAGGAGATTGTTTAAACTTTAAGGTCGTCGTGATAAGAACATTCCTTATTAATGAAAAAGGGGGTCAATGGAACCCTGCAAATTGTAACATTAGTAAAATATGCCCAAGCAGTCTATAAGTCAACTATGATGACAAATCATTAGCAATTGTTGGATAATAACTTTGCAATTTCCTTGAACTTCATTCAATATCATTTTAATATCCCAATTAATTGAACTCAACCGTTAGTAGTAATATTTATTCATATATTAGTGTATACATGGTCTTATTCCTCCACAACATTTGTATGGTAAATTCAACCCTAGTCAAATATAGGTTATTGTAGGCATAGTGAAGCTAAAAAGGAACTCACAATACACGGAAACAAAAGTAACAGAGTTATCATGGTAAGCTATTTAGGTTCCATATTTTCGTAATCTTAAATAGAGTTAAATGAAATATAACTTAAAAAAGAAAAAATCTCTAAACTGAAATGATCTCCAACTGTAATGAATTTTAACTAATTTAAACTCCCCCATAAATTACCAATGAAGTTTATTTCTAAAATTTTGGGATGCCATAGGATAAATTCACTAGATAATATTAACGGGACTGGGCATAGAACATTTATTTCTTTTTCGCTCAACCACCAAACAACGGGAGAAGGGGGTCAAGTGCCATTTGTGAAGTCGTTAAAGGTGAGGATATAGGCATAAGGAGGAATCTAAAGAAACCAACCATTGATTAGAAATCCCAAGTCCTTCAGGATGAAAGGGAATCCAAGGGAGCCACGACTTAGTTTAACTAGGCATAGAGGCAGTCAAGGGAATCCCGTGGGATACACCTTCAATCATTGAGGGAAGATCAGAAGATATGCCATTGAATTCGCTAGGAAAAATCAGAGAATGCATCATACAGTTCAGTAGGGAAAAATCATAGAACGCACCACACAATTATTCATTCAAAATTTTAGGTCTTGAGAAGAATATAGAGGAGCCATACACATGCACGCCCTCACTCCAAATAGCTCTCGTGGCAAAAGGTTACGATAATTTCACAACCAAAAGAAGACATTCCAGAAGTAACAATCAATTCGATTACAAGGAAGAGACAATGCTCCATGATCAGAGGGAACACACAATGTGACCACCAACCATGGGAATACACTACAGTAGCAAGGATTCGATAACTCAGAAAGATCATGATGGGTGAACCATTCATCTAAGGAAGATAACAATAAATTCGCAAATCAATAATCAAGTGTAAACCATTCTCCCAATTATAACTTTAAATAATTATTCAATGGTAAATTGATTTCAATACTCATAACAAAAATAATATTCAGTTGATCTCCATTAATAATGACTTTCAGAAACTAAAATTTGGAATGGTGACCACCACCATTTTTATCCACTACCACGATAATAAAAAGCTACCACCTACATCTTTAAAATAAGCAAGGCATGCCCAAGAAAATTACAACCATACTACAATTTGTTTTAAACAAGGAGAATTTATACTAACTCATATTAAAGACTGATATAATTGCAATTTTAAATAAGGAAAAATCAAGTGATTGGTATAAAATTTAAACATGGCGATTTTAAGTGATTGGTAAAAATGAAGAATATATGAGGAATATCAACGATTTGTCAACACTGAATTTGCATCCTGATCTTCTCCGTGGAGAACAATAATGAAAATAAAATGCAAAGAATCAAACGCAGAGAACCAATACAACTCTGAGAATCAACGCAGAGAATCAATACAACTTTGAGAATCAAACGCAGAGAAACAAACGTTGGTGAACTGGAGAGATTAAACTCCCAGGAGAGAATTCCTTGTTGGACAGAGAAATGATCCTACAATTATTATCCATGCACAAGAAAGCAGGGTATTTGGATTTAAATCTTTAACACTAGAGTGAAAGACAGTCGATTTGGCTCTTGGCCGACTGCTCAAGCACAAACTAATATCTTAAAGGATAAAAAGATTACATTGATAAAAAAATTCTCAAGGAAAACTCATACGAATGAAATCATCATCTGAATATAGTAAAATAAACAAGTGTAAACTTAAATTTTATTACCAGTAACAACTTGAAAACGCGTACCTTTACCAACAATGATGAGGCGAATATGTCCTCCCATGCATTCACTCCATCCAGATCCCTCTTGCCGATAGATGAGACCTCACCGGTACCTCCTAGCCAACACTAGGGATACTCTTCTTCTCCGTGAGCCCCCCGAGCCACAAAGGGGCCATGCGCACAATACCAGAGAATTATAGCACCTAGCTCGCCTCGCAAGGTCGAGCTACCACTTGTTACCTGAGCTGGGTATCCCAACTCCCACAAGAGAAAGTTCAATGAAGGTGAAATTTCAACAGCATAACGTTACGCAAGCCAGATGTGATCCACACTCCTCCTTTGCCATCCTTTTTATAGATTTTTCTTAGTCATTAGTTTCTCAAAACCCTCATTAGATTCCTTTTTCATTTAATTAATTTCGAAAAACCTCCCTCGTACACATGTCGCCTGATCCCCTAGTTGCACCAAAAAATCAATTTTGTTAATTAATTAAATTTGTCTATTTCCCCCACCCACCTAAAAGCATTCCTAAAAATGCTCCTCAGTGTCCAAATATTCCCTTATAATTATTAAATGACTTACACCTTACTTAATTCCTAGTTAAGTTTATAAATAGAAAGTTCCAAAGGCTAGATTCCTTAATAAGTTAGACATTCATCTTTTTCTTTAAGTTTCCCCTTTTCCTTAAGTTTCCCTTTTTCTTTAAGTTTCCTTTTCTTTTGAGTTTCCCCCTTTTTCCTTTTTAAATAGAAATCAATTTAGCAAGTGTAGATAAAAACAACCATTTACCCATTTAATATATTAAATCCTCCATTGAAATTTCATTTTTTTTACTTTAATAATTAAGTTTGAATTTCTTACCCCCCTTCTTGTTACATATTTATTTAATTTTTCTTTATCCACATGTTCTACTTAGGACTAGGTTTTAATTTCACTAGGCTAGGCGACAATTTTTAAGGGAACTTTTAGTTATTAAACTTCACTCATACCATCATCTATTTTAAGGCTGACTAGGTTCTAAGGAGGCATAGTTTTCTAGTCACTAGGTTTATTAACTTATCATATTAAAATTACAACATGCCCTTCAGGACGCACTACGTGCTCCAAGGGTGCCACTCGCCTCTTTCTATTTTCTTTGCACAACCTACCCTTCAATATGCACTACGTTAGGATATTTGTATCACATTGTGGTGATGAGGCTATGTTCATGACATTGTGACATTGAGTCTATGTTTGTCACACTCTGACAATATGGTTATTTCAGTCACATTGTGATGATGGGGTTACATTCTTCACATTGTGACAACATGGCTAGGTTCATCACATTGTGACGTTACTATGTTTACTAGAATGCGATGCTACTATGTTCATCACATTGCAACAATATGGCTATGTTCATCACATACCGATGTTGGGAAATGGTCATCCTATTGCACTGTTAGGATATGTTTGTCACATTGCGACATTAGGTTTCATACATTACATTGTGACATTGGGTTGTGTACCTCACATTGCAATAATGAGTTACGATTACCTAAATTGACTTATAATTCATCGCTTAAATGTAACTCAGTTTTTTTAAGTTTTTTTTTAGATAAATATCGGGCTTGAATAATACAAATGGTGGTAATTTTGTGTATAAGATCATGACATTGTGACGATGAGGTTATGTTCATCACACTGCAACAATATGGCTATTTTCATCGCATTTCGATGATGGGCTACACTCATCACGTTGTGACGATATGGCTATGTTCATCAATTGCAACATTACTATGTTTGTTAGAATGTGACAGTACTATGTTCATCACATTGAGATCTTGGGAAATGGTCATCTCATTGCATTGTTAGGCTATGTTTGTGACTTTGCGACATTGGGTTGCATACATCACATTGCAACAATGGGTTATGTTCATCACATTGCAACATGTGGACATTTTTCTCAAATTATGACGTTAGGATATTTGTATCACATTGTGGTGATGAGGCTATGTTCATCACATTGTGACAACAAGTCTATGTTTGTTTCACTGCGACAATATGGCTATATTTGGCACATTGTGATGATGGGGTTACATTCGTCACATTGCGACGACAAGGATATGTTCATGACATTGCGACGTTACTATGTTTGTTAGAATGTGACGCTACTACGTTTGCCAGAATGTGATGCTACTATGTTCATCACATTGTGATAATATGGCTATGTTCATCACATTTCTATGTTGGGAAATGGTCATGTCATTGCAATGTTAGGTTATGATTATCACATTGTGACATAGGGTTTTGTACATTACATTGCAACATTGGGTTGCGTACCTCACATTGCAATAATGGGTTATGTTCCTCACATTGCAACATGTGAAATTTTTTCTCACATTATGATGTTAGGATATTTGTATCACACTGCAATGATGAGGCTATGTTCATCACCTTGCGACGACAAGGTTATGTTCATCACACTGTGACAATATGGCTATTTTTGTCACATTCCGATGATGGGGCTATGTTTTCCACATTGCGACGATAAGGCTATGTTCATCACATTTCCACATTACTATGTTTCTGAGAATGTGGCATTATTATGTTCATCAATTGCGACAATATGACTATGTTCATCACATTGCGATGTTGGGAAATGGTCATCTCATTGCAATATTTGTCTATGTTTGTCACATTGTGACATTGGGTTTCGTACTTCACATTGCAACAATGGGTTATGTTCATCACATTACAACATTTGGAAAAGTTTCTTACATTATGACATTAGGATATTTGTATAACATTGTGGTGATGAGGCTATTTTCATCACATTGCGACGACGAGGATATGTTCTTCACACTCTGACAATATGGATATGTTCATCACGTTGCAATGGCGGGGCTATGTTCATCACATTGATATGATAGTGAAATGYTCATCACATTGTGACATTTCTATGTTTTTCATATTGTGACACTACTATGTTCATCACATTGCAACATCACTGTGTTTCTCATGTTGCAACGTCCGTTTTTTTTTGTCATATTGGAATGTCGGGTTATGTTTGTCACATGAAAAGGTTGGTTTATGTTCAACATATTATGAAAAGAAAGTTTTGGCCAAGTTTTTTTTTTAAATATAACAAAGTGTTTCCTTTCTTAGAAAGATACGAACTTTGAATTGATGTGATGTATTACATAGAAGAAAACTTAGGATCATACTTGTTCTAAGGACATTGATTGCAAATCATCTTTAACTTTACAGATGATGATTTTTATTTGTTTTTAATACATTGATAGAAAATCATCTTGAACTTTGTAGATGATGAATTATACTTGAAATTTGATGATGATTTATTATTGTTATAAGGACATTTAATTACACCACACATGGATCATATAATGTATACATTGCACCATGATATAAACTATGACCATTATACATCCATATATAATTTTTATATATTTTCCATCGATTTTATTTGTTAAACCATAATCTCAAACCATTAAATATGCAATAGTCTTATGATCATTTATAGAAATTTTTGACACTAACCCTAATAACCCTAACACTAACCTTATTTAGTCTAACCCAAATCATAATAACCCTAACCCTAACAACCATTAACCTTAATATATTATTAATACATTATTGTTCACATGGTTAATTATTAATATTAATTAATAACTATTGTATGATATGTATGAATAATATGCATACATAACTTTAAAATACACCTTGTATAATATAGCTAATTATGTACAATAATATTAAATAATAACATAGTTAATTATTTTTATTATTAATTAATTAATATTTATTAATATATTAAGTATAATAACAATAAAATATTATTAATATTATTAATGATTATTAATTATAACTAATAACATCAATTAATAAAGTATTATTAATAGTTTATTAATATTATTATTTTTTTTTTAACAAAGACGGTTATGTTGCATTAGGCGGCATTCAGGAATGCCAGAATCAGAAAGTTACAAATTTGAAGAAGGTTGGTGACCTCTAACAGTGTTGCCAACCTTCTTATGAATGTCTTGGGAAACCAATTCCATCTGCTTCTTGAGCTAATTCGAGAAAATGACAAAGACTGCATACATGTATAAATTCTCACAAACTATGAGCACAATAGAAGACAGAAGCAATACATCAACCGGAGGGGGGAGGAATTTTCCTCTTAATGAAGGGGTCCAGCATTTTCTGAGAGCCTGAAGAAATGTTGGAGGCCGCCTCCTTTTCTCTGCGCACTTTGTTGGTCTTTCGTCCTCGGGTAAGGGGAGGAGACGGGACTGAAATGTCGTCAGTTTCAGAAGTTTCCACAGAATCGCTAGATGGGACTGAAACAGTCAGACCTGCCGAGGCAGAGGGGTCCGGAACTGAAGCCCGTAAATCTCTCGCTGCTACCGGGCCTGGGGGGGTGGAGACCGGAGGGCTTTTGTTTGCCGGTGGGTCTTCCTTCTCTTCTGTTGCTTCGAGATCTCGGGCGTCATCATCCTTCAATGCTTCAAAGCTGTTTTTATTTTCTAGAGTTGCCTTTGTTGGATGAGTGGCTTTTGGAGCCCGGGGAGTCGGTTCCTTTCGCCTTGGATGCCTTCGTCGGGACGATACTGGCTGAAAATCATCTTCTTTGGCTGGTCCCTGCTCCTCCGTGACTTTGGGACAGCTTCTTGCGAAATGACCGTAATCATGGCACCTGAGACATTTAAAGGGATCTGCTCGTAGTCCAGCTCTTGGATATGGCACCAATCTCCCAGGGAGAGCTTGATGGCTTCCGGTAGGCCTTTCTCGAGATTAACCTCAACGCAAATACGAGCGCAGGTGAATAGTTCCTCTTTCGA
>JASDQU010501240.1:32003-51468 GCA_032191745.1 Picea mariana | reverse complement strand
AGTAGGAAGTCTAATGTATGCGATGGTTAGTACAAGGCCAGACATTTCACATGCAGTTGGGGTTGTCAGCAGGTTTATGGCAAATCCAGGTAAAGAGCATTGGGCAGCAGTGAAATGGGTGCTTCGGTATCTGAGGGGCACAAGTGATTACTGTATCACCTATAACAGTGGTCATGAGTTAGTCTATGGATATGTTGATTCTGATTTTGCAGGTGATCTGGACAAGAGAAGGTCGACTTCAAGGTATGTATTTACTTTTGCAGGTGGAGCTATTAGTTGGATGTCAAAGCTACATAACATTGTTGCTTTATCCACTACAGAAGCAGAATATGTAGCTGCTTCACATGCTTGCAAAGAGGCAGTTTGGTTGAAAGGTTTGTTTGGTGAGTTTGGAAGGATACAGGACAAAGTAAAGTTACTTTGTGATAGTCAGAGTGCTATTCACTTGGCTAAGAATCCAACCTATCACAGTAAAACAAAACATATACCTATCAAGTACCATTTTGTAAGACAAATCATCGATGAAGGTGGAGTCTCTCTTGAAAAAGTGCATACAAAAGAGAACTGTGCAGACATGTTCACAAAACTAGTACTGTTAGAGAAGCTACAATGGTGCTTGGCTTCTCTTGGCTTGTAGAAAAGGTGATGAACAGAAGCGAGAGCAAGGTATCAGGTTAATTGTTGTCAAGGTGGAGATTGTTGGAAACGGTGACATCAATTCATCCGTGAATAGGATTTTAGATCCTATAAACCAAGGTTGGTTGTAACCAATGCGACCAAGTTAGAATATGGATGAGATCACAATTAATAATCAGTTTCTAATATATTGCTATAAATTTGTATGTCCGTAGAGGCTGTGTGTTAGAGAGGAGTGAGACCTGACTGTAATCTCCATTAGATGAATAATAAGATGACCGATACCTATGCTTGGTGGATGTAGCCCAACTTTTGGGTGAACCACGTAAATTGTTGTGTTTTTTATTTGCATTTGTATTGATTGTCTTATGGTAATTTGTATTTCCGCACTTACAAATTACAACAATAAGACAAACAATTAAACAAATCAGTGGTTAGAGTAGTAATTTCTTAATCATATTAACTAAATGTGAAAAAGTATAGTAATTTCTTAATCATATTAACTAAATGTAAAAAAATAAACAAGAAAATAGTAAACATTCATAAATGTAAAAAAATTATAAAATTAAATCTCACGAACCACAAAAAATATATAAACATCTTTAATTGTTGGTTATAACATTGAAATTTGTAACTAAAATTTTTATTAAACCATCAATTCCAATAAAGAATATGCTTATCAACTTAATTAATCCTAAAATATTGGAAAGATTTAAGCTTCCTTGTTTTCTTTCTAAACTTATATTATTTTGAAAACTATTGTACCATAAGTAATGTATCAAATCATATAAGTAATGTACTAGCTCGTATCCTCTCACTAACTTGGTTGGCGTGATGTCAAGATTGCACTCTTAAATGATAATTATCCAATTTCATCTCTTCTTCACCCAACTGCTCTTCACCCAACTGCTTTTATGTGAGCAATTTCAATACAACATAATGATTGTGAACAACGTCAAAACAACACAATGAATAACTAAAACAATAATTTGATTTTATATAGTTTTACAATTTTTTAACTAGCACAACCACTCAAAACTGTAGTTGATGAACGTGAAAGGGCATGGATAGAAAATGAAACGCATAGCCAGAAAATGGAGCATCTACAACCAGCATGCTAAATCCAAAGTTTAATCATTTAAACGTGGCAATCATAGAGTGCTATAGTAATTTCTTAATATAATTAGGTAAATGTTAAAAGGTAAACAAGTTAACGGATGCATTCAAAAATACAAGGAAGTTATGAAGAGGAAATCACATTCATTGATTTGGGAGGACGACTAAAAATATGCCAACATCTTCAATTGTTATCCATTAAAATACTTATTTTAAATACTACAAATTTACAAATTTTTAATAATGAAATACTTTAAGTAAACTCCATTGATATTAAAAAGTCATCAAGGAAATTATGCATTCCTCTCCTCCTCGATTATTTTTGAGCCGAAGGCGTTCTTTTAGGGGCGGTTCCTCTCGCCCTTTCCTCGTCTGTCCATATCCATTGGCAACAGACTATGTGTTTTTATTTACCACGTGTTTTTTCCGCTCCACCGCCTCAGTGCCTGTTCCTTGTTTGTCCATATCCATTGGCAACTGACTATGTGTTTTTATCTACCACGTGTTTTTCCAGCTCCACAGCCTCAGTGCCTGTTGTTTCCTTCACCGATACGCTACAACCTTGTTCCTGCATTCACCCAAACGCCACAACAAGCTTTTCACATGATCAGATAAGAGGAAACTAGGAGTTCCGTGAAGTGGTTTCAGCTGGGGCATAATTTCATGTTGGCATCTGAAGGATCCACCACCGGAAGTCCCTTGTCTGTGCTTTTTAACCTTCAGCTGTGGCTTCCCAGAAATTATATATCAGTGATGGACGATTCATCTCTCCACGCATCCTATGCTTCACCGAATCCAAGCCCAAGCGGCTGCTTCCAGGTTTCTTTTTCATCCCTGTATGCCCGTTGTAGGTTTACGCTCATAAGAATTTCCAAAATGTAGGTTTATTTATTTCGTTGGTTTGTTTACGTTTACTTATACCTGAAATTGAACTCACCATACTTGTACATTGTAATTTTGTGGTTGCCAGAAATTTGTGCGGAAGGAATCTTCCACGATCTGTACCAGAAAATATTGCACAATTGACTGGAGTAGTTATAGTGTACGCAGAATTCCACCTCTATACTCTGTGTAACGTTTCCAAAAATATACAAAATGAAATTTTTTGGAATACAATAAATACGTTTAGCCATTATAAAATATTCTGTCTCATGAGACATGCTTATTGCGTGCCTCTGAGTTGTCTTGAAACTAGTTAACGAGTGTGCTAAAAGTATTTGGGCTTTTAAGTTTCCAATCTTCGGTTAATAGAACCGTTTGTCTATGATATGAATATTATACTAGAAGCAGTAGTCATTGACTTGTTGAAATTACCAGGTCACTTAACAATAACCATTTGTAGCACTCCATATTGGCTATCTGAACTCACAAACCTTAAAGAGTTGTAAGTTCCACTCTCTCCCATTATTATTGTTGTTACTTTTACAGTCTTTATTCAAACTAAAAGAGCTAGTCAGGAAAATCTTGTTGCAATTCATTTTGTCCTTCTCACAGGTTTATAGAGAACAACAATTCTAGTGGTGTAATTCGTGCTCAACTTCTGAAGAATTCATTAAAACTGAAGTTTTCATATTCTATTTGATATTGCTTATATTTTTAGAGAAATTTCTTTCGAAGAGTTTTCTTTCATAGCAATGCTGCAAACATTTATGATCCATTGAGTTGAAATTATAATCGATCTTACTGCTGGGAGTTCATAGAAAATCTCTCTTTACTGTTTGCAGCTACTCTGGGAACCCCTACCTATGAATGCCTCCAAGACAAGATATCCTTCCAGATTCTAACAAGAGAAAAGTGGGGAGGGTCTTAGGAATAACTCTTAGTGGAATTCTAATCATTGCTTTAGCATTGATACTGGGTATTGTTGTTTATCACAAGAAATTCAGGAGAAGTAAGGTTTGGATCAGTGTTATGGGGAGGGAACATCCCGTGGACCCAGGTAACTTAATACTGTGGATTTTAGAAATACTATAATGTTATACATAGTCGGATTCTTATACATGAAGCTAGCTGAGAATGATTGTTCTTTCAGAATTAGTAACTTTAGATCCATGAATGTATGGAAGATTATTCAATAATTATGGTGCCCAATCCAACAAAGTCCCGTGCCTTCACTCTAGATGAGATGATGGTTGCCACACAAAACTTTAGAAAGAAAATCGGACGAGGTGGTTTTGGATGGGTATTCTTTGGTCAATTGCCCGAAGAAAAACATATATAGCTGTCAAAGTTCTGTCGTTGTTCTCCAAACAAGGAGCTAAATTCCTTAATGAGGTAATTTTGAGATTCTAACAATGTAAGGAATAGAAACAGAGCTAAATTTTGAAATAAGGAGCAAAATTTTGGATTACTGCGCCAACGAAACGGAATCCCCAAAAAGCAAAGAGCTTGTCCGAGGAGCATTTGAAAAAGCGGGGACCTCCCAGAAGCGAGCATACTCAATAAATAAGACGGTCGGCCCAAAGCTGGTTGGGGATTAGGAAAATAATAAGCTCGATATTCGAATAGAGGGTAGGTAGCAATCTCTAAAATGGTATTCCACGTACATGTATGTTTGGCATTATATTAATTTACCCCCTCCTTCATCAGCGAGAGAAAAAAGGCAAGGTCCTGACACGCACGATACAGTGGAAGAGACATTCTAACATCCAATGGAGGGAGGTAAAAGGAGCCTTTAATGCAAGCCAGGAACGGGATCATCCAACTTTTTACTCACCGTACCGGCTCACATATCTTCATTACGCCAAATTCTTTACCAGCCGATACCTCTCATCGTTCTCCAGATACTGTATTAGCAGCTATGCTAGTCTTAATACAATAGAAATTGCACTAACTTTGTCTAACCCTTATTGGGTCAGGCAAGTTCCTTTTTTAGCCCACTCATTTAAGTGACGATGTATGAAAGTAAAGCTCGATTCCAAGGCTACCCCTGTTCCAGATACAACGTCAGACGCAGATATTTATTGAGATAGAGATTGAACCTCTTCTTGTATTTACTAGTAGGTCCGGTAAATATATAAGCTAAAATGTTGTTCATGGAAAGATGGGTAGAGATATTGCATTATGTTATCTGGACCTGTCACTAATTTTATTATAAACCTTAACAACATTCTATGTTAATAAATCAAGCTTCCATAACAGTATCTAGATTATTTAGTCATGCATATGGAAGTAGGGGGTATCTAGATTATTTAGTCATACATATGGCAGTAGGAGATTTTGTGAGCGCTGAAAACTCAAATACCAACAAAACCCCAACAAAGATACCATTATACCACAAAGTTTGTAATAAGACCTTGTATATATTGGGGTGCACTAAAAGATTTTAAATATTACATTAACAAAAACATTTCCTTTTGTTCTAAACTTTTTAATAATCAAAATATTATAAGGTAAAGCCAACTTTACAATATTGGTAAGCACAAAAGATTTTAAATTTTATATCAAAATAACTATTTGTTTTTCAGACCATTGACAAAATTTAATAATCATAATCTAAATTACTATAAACTCCATGCAAATTCAACCCTATATAATAATATAAAAATTTAATAGTTGTGAGAACACAAGCTAGGGGAGAGAAGTTGAATTGCAATACAAGGGTTCTTAAGAATTGTTCTAGCTTTCCGTGCGTGGAAGATCATATTTCTACTACAACAATTTGTGATGAGCATAGAAACTCTCACTGGTACGAGCTCAATTTGGTTTCTAATAATAGCAATGCTCCAATGGATCTATGTCCGTGCTCTCAAATTTAGTCTCAGTCTTCTTTTTAACGAGTATCAAAAGGAGAGCTAAATTCATTCCTGCATTCACCAACGTCTCTTCTTGCATTCACCCGCGTCTCTCCTTGAAAGAATGCATGCAAGATTCAACTAACATTTATCTTTCCTATACAGATTTTATTCACGAGCTCGGAAATTTGGACATGAATTTGGACATCATGATTCATGGTGTTTAAGTTTAAATACAATTATTTTATCGATTACATATTATTTCTTGACATGCCAAGTAATGGCCAACACCCATTGTTATTTTTAGAAGTGGAGAGAATAGTGTGGATTTCAAACCCACTCTCCTAAGAATCTCTATTAGCCTGCTCATAAGTACCCACAAACCATGATGATTATCATTGATATCCATAGTCTTTCACATTTGTAAGGCTCCTGATACATGGGTGGTGTGTTTACATTGTTTTGTAATGACTGGTTGGTGATGTGTGGACACAATTGTTTGCATGGATCTCAATTGTTTGCATGGATCTCCTAACCATCAATTATGTGTACACTGCAACTAGAGGAATCCAAATTTCATGAAATCACTTGAACGTATCCACTTTAGACCTCTGCAAATAAAATACAGAAATAGCCATCGCGGGCGGGTTCATGCATGAATCTACTGAGACAACCGATGTAAGTAGATTTGCTAATTATTTTTTGTTGATTCGCTTCATATTTTTTGTTGTTTCTCTTCATATGTGAGCCTGCTCACATATATGTGAGCATGTATTTTTCATTCTAATTTTTATAAGGTTTGGCATATAGTTAATTATCGAACTCAATACTGGATTTTCTGATGGGTGTTATATGCAAATTTGAGTTGGAGGTTGCAAGATATCATTTGGGTAGTCAAATATCTTCTCCTTTTGGTATTGGATTGTGCTAAATCCCATATGGGTTTTCTGAAAATCACATTTTTTCTCCACCCTTTTCTTGAATTGGGTGGTGCCATATCTTAATAGATGAAATTGGAGTGAGAGCCAAGAGATCATTACAATGGCGATGAAATTGGAGTGAGAGCCAAGAGCTCATTACAATGGCAAGGAATTTTTTTAATGGAGAAACAATTTGTACATTATGGAGCTTATCACAACAATGTGATTAATGTTATCATTCATACCATATATTAAAGTTCTCATTCAAATACTAGTAGAGTTCATACCATATATTAAAGTTCTCATTCAAATACTAGTAGAGTTGAATTATTATTATTTTGTTCAAAATCTCATAATGTTCTGAAGTATTTGTATTTAAACTTTACAAAATGCATTAAATCAATTGATCCTAGTATTTGCATCCAAACTATATGAAATGCATTTGTGAATGTCATCTTGTCTTTATATCAGCTAATTCTTAGCTGTAAGTTGGATATCTAGCTTTCTTGTGCTTATCATTATCTTTAAGCATGTGATGAACAAGTTAGTGTGTAAAGAAAAGTCTTTATTGGAAAATTCTACTCTAAACCAAACTTGACCAAGCATTTTGGACAACATCTTGAAGTTTAGATGAAGTCCTGAATGTGATTGAGAAAAGTCATAAGTGCATCCTTAAGATTTCAAGGTTGATTCATATTGTTGGTAGTATGGTTGTCGTTACACCAAAACCCGCAGGTGATTGGTAAACTCACCACCCCCAGATTTCAAGGATCCACGAAATGTGATTAGTCACTTGTCACGATACACCGGGGAGCGTTGACTACTTGCAATTTCATGCAACAATCTCCCCCTTAGCGCGAACTGAGTGTGTATCAAAGTCGTGACCTCTAGCTCTGATACCATTTGTTGGTAGTATGGTTGTCGTTACACCAAAACCCGCAGGTGATTGGTAAACTCACCACTGCCAAATTTCAAGGATCCACGAGAGGCGATTAGTCCCTTGTCACGATACACCGAGGATCGCTAACTACTTGCAATTGCGTGCAACACATACTCCTAGGGAAATATGAACTGGAAGATTGAAAATAAATGTAGCAACTTGTTATTGTGATGAATTTGCATATATTGTTGCAGATAAAAAAATAACTTGAAAAATGTCAAACAATCAGATCAACGATTTCCATTTAGCAACAAAGGTCTCCAAAAATGTGTTTCTTTTCTCCTTCGGTGTTTCTTTTCTCCATGGAATCTTATCTTATCGCCGTCTGTCAATACCCATTTGTACTCAACATGTGTCCGTTCTAATGTGCCACGTGTAATTTTCCGCTCCACCGCCTCAATGCCCTTGTTATTGCCTTCAAACTTCACCCATACACTATATGAGGGTTTTAGCAGATAAGAGGAAATGTGCAGACGACACTGCTCTGAAGTGGTTTCAGTGGAGGCTGATACTACTTCCAAAGGTCGCGCAATAGTAGGGTTTTATAAGATAAGAGGTAACATGCAGACGATAATGATATGAACTAGTTTTAGTGGGGGATGATACTACTTTAGGAGGTCGCGCTATAGCAGGGTTTTAGCAGATAAGAGGAAACATGAAGATGACAGTTCTATGAAGTGGTTTCAGTGGGGATCGATACTACTTCTGGTGGATGGTCTCCTTATTTACACACCTTCCATTGGGACATACCTACGCGGGTCTCACTCGAACAAGGTGTCTGAAATGGTTGTGTAACGAAGTTTATCACATTACTCAAGACATTGCCTAAGAGGAAACACATGAGGCTTTGAACGCACGAGTGGGATGCCTCTCGCTTTCAACCTGGTTTTCGATCAACATGGATATGCCTCTATATTTCAAACCGGATTTGATCAACAAGGAGCGAGATCCTAATGTGCTTAGTAGAACCTCAATATCCACCATCAATTTGAGTAGAATGGTTTTGCATTTTTCTAGGTGATCCAACTAAAGTGAGAAAAAATGGATCTCGTATAGGGATGTGGAGATCATGCAAATGAATGAATGGGTCAGGCTTTTTGGGCTTTTCAATATTTTTTTCTGCTTTTTTATGACTCTTTTTTGTAGGCGGATCTTGTTTATGTGGTTTATGGTGGTGATTTGGTCTGTGGACATTTATTTTTTGGTTTTTCGGTCGACCCGTCTTCTTAATTTTTCATTATCTTCTTGTTTGTCGTGGTGGAGAGTGAATTCTTGAAATATTTCGTAGCAAGGTACTCTATTTTTGAATATATATTAAATTCTATCTTGTTTTCTCTTTTTCCCTGGTGGAGTGTGAATTCTTGAAGGGTATTATAGTAAGTTCCTCCATTTTTTTAATATACACCACCTTCCTATTGATATTATGGTAGTTGTGGGAGGTATTTACCTCCACATGTAAACCTACTGAGAATAGAATACTCCAAGAAGCAAGAAGAAACCCTAATGAGTTGGCTAATAACCCTAGAAGACATGTCAGCTCAAGAAGATAACTTGTATTAGGTTATTAGCCTCCAAGAGAAGAAGTCGGCCAGAATAAATAATATATACTGAACAGACAGATACCCAATATGAGAAGTTGGCCCAGGCAGTTAGCTAGAATAACTATAAATACAAGAGGCCAGTCTTCATTCTAGCAGGCAGTCTCAGAATTGTAGAGCAACACTTGTGTGCACTGCACTGCCCTTTTTTGTGCGCAGGTTTGGAGGAGAGCTACCATTGCAACTGCTGTAGCTAGCAGATCACGTTTGGCTTGGACTATCTCTTTGTTAGGTTTTGGACTATCTAATCAGCTCTTGTTGATGCATTATCCTTGGGGAAAGGAGTGCTACCCTTTATTTGTCTATCTAGCCTACTATTTTCTTCCGGAGTGATTCTTTGTCAAGGTTAAGGTGCTCAGAGGGTGGCTTCGGCCTATGGTTGGGTGATAATAACAATATTGTCAATGGTAAAATGAGCACATCCATTAAACTCTAATAGGTTATGGGCCCACACCTCCTTCATTCAGTCTAACCACTGGAAGGAAACATAGCCGTAAGGATATTAAGCCCGTTGAAAAACTTCCGCTAGGGTTTCTAGCAGGAGCAGTTACCATAGCATTGTCGCTAGGGTTACTAGCAGGTGCAGTTGTAGAAACCCTAATCCTCTCGTTGAGACACCTTAAATAGAGGGATTGACCTAATTTCTGGATAGATCAGTGCGCCCTAGCCTAGCGCATCCTCTGGTACTCTCAGCAAGCCAAGACGTCAAGTTTGAGTTTTGGGTCAAATCTAGGGTTGACCAAGTCAAAGAAGCCATGACTTACTCTATGAAGTAAGAAAACTCGTTAGACAAAGCTTCTAACTTCAGAGCTTGGAATACAAGGATTGACCTCATCCTTGCCAAGAATAAAGTACTAGATACCGTGAAAGGAAATATCATGGAACCAGAGTTTGAAGAAGGAAAAGAGAAGGAACCGCAGAACATTGGAGTTATGGAGAAGTTCAAAGATGGTGACATCAATGCCATGAGTATCATAGTGGACTCTATAAAATACCACTTGATACCCTACATCTCCCATCTTGACTCATCAAAGAAGATGCACTATGCCTTAACAAACCTCTTCTCAGTCAGAAACATTGGACAAATAATGAGTCTAAAGAATGAGCTCCGTGACATGAAGATGAATGATGATGATAGCATAACATCATACTTTGTGAGGATCTCCTAGTTAAGAGATCAACTACAAGCTATTGAAGAGATCATTTCAGAGGAGGAATTGGTAAACATAGTACTCAATGGTCTTCCCAATACATGGGATGCATTTGCCTCAAGCATGAACAAAAGGAAGGAGTATCCTACATTTGAAGAACTTTGGACTTGTTGTGCTCAAGAAAAATCTAGGATCAGTGCAAAAAAGAAACCCCAAAATAAGTACAATGATCAAGCCTTCACAACAAGATTCAAGGATTTTAGGAACAAAAGGAAGTTTGGTTCAAGGAGGAAGCCAAATCAAGAGAAAGATATTTCAGAAATACAATGCTTCAACTGTCGAAAGTATGGTCACTACAAGAATCATTGTCCTGAGCTAAAGAAAAGGAAGGGGACACATGAAGCATCAGTTGTCAAAGAAAAGGAACCTACTAAGAATACCAAGCAGGATAAAATAGACTTCTTCTTCTAAAGATAAGGTAACAATACTCTTCTTAATTCTTGTACATATCTTGTTTGCATAGTCTCTATACATATCTTGTATACCTATCTCTTAGAAGATAATATGCTCCAAGAAGAACTATACCTATGGAAGAACAACAAGATAAGGATTTCTATCATTATACAAGTCAGATACTACACATGAAAGGATGAAATACATCGAACAAATCATGTGGAATCTATTACAAGATAAGCGAAATCAGAATCAATCATGAAGAGACCTTGAAGAAGCAAAGACAGAAAGAAGTCAACAATCAAGAGGAAATTGGAGAAAGACCTATGATGTTTTGCAGAAGACAATAAGATGAAAGTGTGGACTCTGTTAGATGAAGGGAGACGATTATATATTACAGAAGACAATAAGGATGCATACAAAAGTGTGGACTCTATTAGATGGAGGGAACCGATTATATGCACTCATACATGAAGCAAGGATTAGGAGGGAGATAATCCTAATTGAAGATTATGAAGTATATATCCATGGTAGCAGCCATGAAAGACAGTATGTGTTCAGTTCAACCTCAGAAGAAGTCTTCTTCGAAGACAATCCTTAAAGTATCCCTAGTTATCCATCCACATCCATGATTCTATAATGAAAGGAAGAAGTGAAATCTTTAGGGAATGGAATCTATAAGAAAATCCATGGACCCAAGAGCTAAAGAAAAACATCAATAAGAACATGAAGATTCCAAGAAAGAAAGAGAAGCCAGAGCAACCAGTCACTGTATTAAGAATCACAAGATTACCAGCTGTTATAACCCTAAATTGCACCACACATGCTTACCTGGAATCAGGCCAACTCATTTCCCCTCATTGCCAAAACATCTGCTAAGAAACCTATTGAAAAATCCTCTTGAGTGAAGGTACACGTGCCCTAACCCACTACTGCACGCAGGTGAACGCTGGCAGGCCTTCTACAGCCCGCGTTTACCTAACAAAACTCAAAAATAGGAAAGTTGTTGATGGGACAAAAAGCTATGGGACAATTAACTGAAACTCCCGACCATGCATGGCCGAGAGTTCGTCCAAAACCCTAGCTCCTTCTAGCCTATAAAAGAAGGGGTAGGGGTACCATTTGGAGGAGGAAAAATATAGCAAAGAAACTCTGCCCATTTTCCAAGTCCATTTGTCCCAAACCTTCAGCCTTTCCTCAAGCCTAAGGAGAATTAATGCAAAGCAGTTGGAGGACAAAGAAGAGGAGGAGCCCAGGATCAGGATCAAGGAGCGGTGGCCGGTCTCGACTTCAAAATTGTAAGTTGATTCATTTTGAAAATAATAAAAGAATACTTTTCTCGTCCCAATGCATGAGTTATATGTGGTTTGTGTAATTTATGCTTGATTTCTAACCCTCAAGTAGAAAAGTAGCATGCATGCATAGTATTTTTTCTTGATTGTAGGTTGACTCTGGAAGGAGCCACACGAGCAAGCAGTCAAGAGTGCAAAGGAGGATCTACACCAAGCATCAGTAAAAAGGTTAGTAGTTCATTTCTATGCATGTATCGTAAAAAGGGGTTTAAAGTTTTGGGTGGTAGGTTAAAAGGTCATTTCTTGAAGGTCAACATCTGCATGCAAGCCTAGCCCTAGCTTGTTAGTCCGTAGGGTATTATTTCCCAACAACACCAGCCTGATATGAACTCACTAAAAGCAATCAAGAAGAGGAACTGAAAGTTATGATGAAGAACAGTGTATATATGCAAGAATTGCAAGATCCAGAACTAGAGGTTCTCCCAGATGGAGGGAGAAGACTATGAAAATTACTTGTTCCAGTAAACTGGACATACCTCTACATGAGTCTTTATATCATCCGCAATATCCATGGGTTGGAGTTCTACATCATATGAATGGAAAGACTGTTCTCCAGAGCAATTGAATAAAGAGTGTATGAAGAGCAACCTCAAGACTTTGAAGCATACCAAAAAGAGACCCCTGTATGCAGATGGAAGAAGATAACTTGGTGGAGAACCTCCAGTGCACAGTAGAAGCGTGGTGAAGATTTTCTATAACAGAGATATTGTATCAATATGATTACTCAGAAGATCAGATCTCATGATGACAAAATAAGTGCCACATGGATATGTTCCAGTTTTCCAATAATGATATAATTTATTGATCAGAGCTACATGAAGCCTTCAGAGAAAAACAGTGTTCCAGACTGAAGTACATTTGAAATCAAGCATTACATTATATGTGATGAAGTCCAGAAAGGAGAAAGTGGTTCTCCAATACATATCTCCACAAGTGAGTAGATAAGCAGACATTTTGGTAAAGCTTTTGTCCAAGATGAAAGAGTTTGTGTAATCAAGATGGAGCTCATGGAGATGACTTCCTTATTGAAAAAGGAAGAGATGACTCCCAGGTTGGGAGGGAGCACTGATGTATTATTGATTGATGGAAAATCATTTTTCAGTTCAAAAAATGGTCCAGATTGTTGATGTACCATAGACAGTGACTTCCCATTGTGGTTAACATGGGAAGTGGTCTAGGCAATCTCTCTTCTTGAGGGTTACTCAAGAAGACTGGCCCGCCTGGCCAGACATAAATTTCTCATTGTGGTTAACATGAAGAATGGTCTGTTTTGGAGGTTGGTACAAGACAGTCATATCCTCTTATGGTTAACATGGGAAATGGTCCGAACAATCATTCCTTAGGGTAGTTTCATTCTCTCCACGCTACACTTTTTTTGGTGCCAGAAAAATGGCCCAGGGTGGGGAATGGTCCAGGTTCAGAAATCAAGGACAGACATTCCTTAGGGCAGACTCATTCTCTCCAGGTCACACTTTTTTTAGTGTCAGAGGAATGGCCCAGGGTGGGGAATGGTCCAGGCTCAGAAATCAGGATAATTATTCTTCCTTGCTTGAGAAGAATAGTCCAGATAGCTCATCATTGATGTCTTACCTTTTTTAGAGAAGATACTCTTCCGAGATCTCACAGATGTGAGTGGAAGAATGGCCCAGATGATTTAGTTTATATGATAACATTGTTTCTATGCAGGTTGATATCAAATGGTTGTTATGAAGACCGTACGTTTCTAAACAATAGATGTATACTACTATGGTGGTTGTGTTCCACTATTTTATCAAGAATCAGTGTGATACTTGGTGTGGTAGTATACCACTAGATTGTAGTTGTGTACTACTATGAATAGACACAGTTGTGCTCTATTGAATGATATTGTTCCAATTGACTTGAAGACTATCAGCAGTGTTGAAAATGATTATCAGCTAGATGGATGATCAGTGAATAGAGATTTCCCAGACAGAAAATGGTTTAGAACATTTATTCTTCTAGATTAGAAGAATGGTTCTTGTGTCACTCTGTGGAGTGAGAATCATGTCTGATTACTCAGATAGAGTATGGTTCTGATAGATGATGCAACTGATGACACTGATGGTGATGATGGTGCTCATGATCTAGTCATGAGATAGTCTATACAACTATGTTGATGCTATAGGGTGAATGATATGTTTTGTGCTCAAGACCATTACCTGTAATACCTCCCTAGCAAGGAGGGAGTGTTGATATTATGGTAGATATGGGAGGTATTTACCTCCATGTGTAAAAATAACGAGAATAGAATACTCCAGGAAGCAAGAAGAAACCCTAATGAGTTGGCTAATAACCCTAGAAGACATGTCGGCTCAAGAAGATAACTTGTATTAGGTTATTAGCCTCCAAGAGAAGAAGTTGGCTAGAAGAAATAATATATATTGAACAGAAATATACCCAGAATGAAAATTCGACCCAGGCAGTTAGCTAGAATTACTATAAATACAGGAGGCCAGTCTTCATTCTGGCAGGTAGTCTCATAATTGCAGAGCATCACTTGTGTGCATTGCAGTGCCCAGTTTTGTGCACAGGTTTGGAGGAGAGGTGCCATTGCATCTATTGTAGCTAGCAGATCACGTTTGGTTTGGACTATCTCTTGGTTAGGGTTTGGACTATATGATCAACTCTTGTTGATGCACTATCCTTGGGGAAAGGAGCGCTACCCTTTGTTTGGCTATCTAGCCTAGGGTTTTCTTCCAGAGTGATTCTTTTTCAAGGTTAAGGTGCTCGGAGGGTGGCTTCGGCCTATGGTTGGGTGACAATAGAGATATTGTCAATGGTAAAACAAGCACATTCATTATATTCTAACACTTCCTTCATTTACATATGATTGGAGTATAAATAGAGGATGCATACCTGCAGAGTCCCTTCCAGTGGAAACCAACGTCAACACTAAGCTCTGATAATGTTATGATTTTATTTGATCAAGGATTGAACAGTTAGATTTCATATAATAGCATTTTTTTAATTTTTCAGAATATATATATTCTTTTGTCCTCAATTGATGTTGGGAGTGTAGGGAAATTAATTAGTATCAATAGATAGATTAATAAAATTAACAGTGGATGCACGATGGATGAATTGATGGGATTAACTATGAATTCATCTTACACTTCCTCTCTACCTTCGTAGGTAGGTAGTGCACATTATCGTGGTTTCCTCCCTTCTTGGAAACCAACTAGGACATAGACATACTTCCGAGTTAAATAGTACCTATAGTAAAAATGGTTGACGTTACACCTATCATACCTATTTCAGAGTTTTAGATTAGAGTCTAAACTTAACTACACACACGTTCTTTTGGTTTCCTTAAACGTGGATTTAGGTCGTAGAGATGGATTGATATCTCTAGCCTTTGAATTGGTGGCCAATATACCTCCAATGACCTTCGATTTTGACCAATTGAATGCTCTCTTTGCTTTAAAGGGTCTCTCACAAATCTTTATTAGCCATAAAATCTAAAAAAAATATGCCCAATAGCTTATTATCCATACTACATACGATGGAATCTATGAATCCATGGTAGAAGTGGGAATTTGGCTTTAAATACACTAATTTTCAAGGAGAACTGCAAACAAGGGTAAAAATCGGCTGTAAACTAAGTACATTGATTGCTATGTGCTAACAGTGTTAGGTTGCTTTGATAATGGCATGAATGTGGAATGTAGGCTACTTTGCTAATGGAAAGAATGTATAATGGGGAGAAAGAAGATTCAAAATATCGGACATGGTTTCTAAACAAGACAATAATATTTTTCATTTTCTTTGTTTGAATCCGAGAATATATTTTAATTTTCTTAGAATTTGTGTGATTTTGGTGTTTGTTTGAGTTTTTTTTAATGATATGAATGGAGGACTTGTAAATTCATGTTGAACAACGTTGTTTTGACTTTCTCAAATTTAAAAAAATATACAATGAGATACACACTTTGCGATATGTGCAACACATTTCCATGGGAAAAAACATGGTCTTTTTATATGAAAATTTGATTTTGGGTTTTAATTGTGAAACAAAGAATGGAGGTTCTAAGGAAAAAGTTTAAGAACAAATCCATTTCACATAGGGATTTACACTGTTTTGTATGGATGCTTAAGAGACTATGTTGTGCGTTGAGAGTTCACACATTGTTTCTATTTTTTTATAGTGTAAAGACTACTATTCTGGTACAAAAGTAAGAAGGGATAGAGTGCAACAAGACCAATTTTCAACACAATCAATTACATGTATGAAACACAGGGATGCCATAAAATGCATATAATATATACTTATCCTATACACATATATAAAATAGTATATACATTATATTTATAATTATATATACCACATATTTATGTTATTATATTTATACATATAATCACCCCCCCACACACATATATATTAGAAATTACAATATATTATTAATATCACACAACTATACATAATATACCTACATATGATAATATATCAACACTATATATTAACACTACATATAGGCTGCTCGGAAAGTATTTCAGAGTAAATGTGTGTATTTTAAGATGTTGATGATGGTGAAAAATTTGCTCCAAAAAGTTCATTTTATAATTCCCATAAAAAATTTCCATTTCCGTTCCAAAATTTTATAATTGCTCTTTCAAGTAAATGTTTTTAATTATAATCATGTTATAAGTTCATAAGCATGTAGCTTTTAGTGTCTCAGATCAATTTTTAACATCAACATTGTGAGAATTTGTATAGTTTACATGTAATCTTAAGTAATTTACATACTAATAATTGTATTGCTTTGTCTTGTTAAGGAGCTCATACTATAGGAGTTTCTCAATGCAACAGGTTTTCAAACATAATTTTGAATTTTTCATCCTTGAGTCAAGTTGATCCCACTCTGGATCCTTCTTATGCCATGCAACTGCAACAAAATTGTCCCATCGATGTAGATACTAGTGTCGTAGTAAGCATGGATCCACTAACTCCCACACAATTTGATACTCTTTACTACCAGGATCTACAATCTCATGAAGGGCTATTCACTTCAGATGAAGTCCTATTCACTGGCTCTCTTTCTTCAAGTACTGTGAATAAATTTGCAATGAGCACATCTTATTTTCAAACTGATTTTTTTATTGCCATAACACATCTTGGTCAAATAAAAGTTGAGACGGGCAACTAAGGTGAAATAAGGAGAATTTTTTCTGCCTTCAATTCATAGTTTGATGTTACCTTCATTTCACTTATCATAGTAATTTCATATTTCTCATTTGCTAATGTCTAAATAAGATCTTTCAAATAGAGTACACGTTGATGGTGTGGCTGCAACTATGAATAAAAGAATTCACAAACTCATGATGAAGTATATGGACACATATATGTTTAATATCAGGGTTTGAGATCCATCTTCTAAATGTTTTTTGTGAGATTGTGATATGTGTGTTCTTTGATTTTTGACATTCTCTTTCCCTGTCTTCAAGGGTATGTTTATTTTCTAATTTATTTTATTTTCATAACAAATTATGATTCAATATATAGGTAGCAAATAACTTTAGATGATATCTAGAATTAAAAAATGTACACATCTTTTATTTTTGCTATATACTTGGAAAAATTTATTAAGCCATTCACTTATTTATATTATTTGTTTTTCCATCATCCATTCTCTCACTAAATATGATGATCATAAAAACATATGTTACTATATTATTTGTTTTTTCATCATCTATTCTCTCATTAAATATTTGTTGGAAATATGCTAGTTTAATAATATTTTTAATTGAAAAAAAAGTGAAGAAAAAAGAAATCTTAGGACATTATGCATTCCTCTCCTTCTCCATTATTTTTTATTACTATTTCTAATCGAAGAAAAAGTGTATTACTTTTGTTCTCCATTATTTTTTATTACTATTTCGAATCCAAGAAAAAGTGTATTATTTATGTTGAAGTATGGGATTCCCAACACAAGGTAGAAATGATGACTTCTTTTATTTCTTCAAAAGTCTATTTGGAAATGGTACTTCACTTGATATTTAACCCTTTTCTACTAAGCATGGATTTCATTGGTTTAATTATTTTTGTAAAATTAAAGATAAATTTCGATTTTCCTCACGAAATAATGCATTCCTTTTGTGTTATGAGGGAAAGAAAGTTATGGGATGGATTCCACCATATCGAAATCTAACTTAATTCCAAGATATGCCATAAAATTGTGTCTTCTATTTTGGGGGATTGTAATATGATCCATATGTATAATGATTTATTTTTTTATAAAAGGAAATATTCATTTTTCTTTGAAATGTGAAACCACCATATTATAATATGATATTAAGAGAGGTATATATGAGATTAAATGTATATGATATGACTTCAAAGAGAATATATATAGAATTAAATGTATATGTAATGAGATGAATTTATATGTAATAAAAATCATCCTAATAAAAGGGTCATATGTACAATGTGTGAATATGCATATCTAGAAAACATGTAATCACTAATGGGAAACATGTGATTTTGATGTATGAATGCATAGGGGTATTTTGAGGGGGTTCTCATTTTCTTTAAGAAGTTATTGTGTAACTCATCTCTCTTATCTATCTTGGAGTTGTGGTCCATGCCCACATTGTTGTACATGGTATGTCCTATGGCTTCTTATGATATTTTAATGTTTTGGTGCATAACATTTAAGACCAAAAGACATATTTTTATATGCAAAAGTGCCCCACATTGCAGTGAAGGTTTTTTCGTATCAATCTTCTTCTAGTTGTTGCATTAGAAGTCATCTAAAAGGGAAAAAATATTAGATCCATTGACCAATTTGATATTTTGATCCATAGAGAAGATGTGAATACATAATTTTTGCATCAAATAATTCTCTTAACTATTTTAGGCTAATGGGTTATAAATTTGGGTGAAAAAGTCTTTGTGTTTTGTCTAAATGCTTATGTTCTTAATTTGATAGTTATAATATATTGAATAATTTTAGAATCATAAACCTTCATAAACCAATTCACAAATTACCAACTTTCTTCCTATCCTTATATAAGCCTTGATTTATTTATTTTAAGTTACATTCAGGGAACATTTACTTTCCAAATCAAAGGGCTTCGATTTTTAAAATCTATGTTTTCAATCAAATGAATTTTTTTAAAGACAACTGCGATTTTACTATCTCTCTAGTAAATCATGTTATTATTTACTTATGTCATTATGTCATATTCTTGATTGAGTTGAAGAGAGGAATTGGATAAATTGATTTTTTTTTAAAGACAACTGTGATTTTACTATCTCTCTAGTAAATCATGTTATTATTTACTTATGTCATTATGTCATATTCTTGATTGAGTTGAAGAGAGGAATTGGATAAATTGTTTATTCAAATTGAAAAATTAATTAACATGTGATAGTTTAATAAGTACATTGATTTTTAATGATGTTAATGTTGAAATTTAATAATTATACATGTTATTTTTATTTTCAATATGAAAAAATTATTTTTTATTATTTAAATAAAATTTATAAAAAAATATAATCAAAATCTAATGTTTTATATTAAAATCGAGAAAACTTAATTCAGAGT
>JASDQU010501240.1:9737-31983 GCA_032191745.1 Picea mariana | reverse complement strand
AGTTTAATAAGTACATTGATTTTTAATGATGTTAATGTTGAAATTTAATAATTATACATGTTATTTTTATTTTCAATATGAAAAAATTATTTTTTATTATTTAAATAAAATTTATAAAAAAATATAATCAAAATCTAATGTTTTATATTAAAATCGAGAAAACTTAATTCAGAGTTGGAGAAGAGATCCATATTCCAAAAATCGATTTGCCTTTCTCTAAGAGGTTTATAAATAAATATTCCCAACACCTCATAGGGTAAAAACCACATTCTTCACACATAATAGCCAATGTACCATTGAATGAGACACTAAAATATATCCGCGTTGGTGGCATAATTCTCCATTTCATCCATTGTGCATAACCATGCATTAATTCAAGTCTGTCATAAAAAATTATACACATCATTGGAAGGGAGTGGACTATCGTCTTGAACTTGATAGAACATTGCCACTCTTCTATTCTAGTGACTTAAATTCCATGGTTTGAGAGTATAATGTTGGTTCATAATTGCGTTTAGAGTATAATGTTGGTTCATAATAATTTGTATTGGATTGGGTTAAAATCGCATAGATATTATAGATAGACAAAGTTGGTGTGATAACATGCCATTATATCAAAATATATATTTAAAAAATAAAAAATACCTTGAACTTTTGAAGATAAAAATTTGGAGACCGGGGCGACATCAAACTGAAGCGATTATGCGACAGAGTGACACCATTATTGTTGTGAAGGGGAGTCTATTATGGACCCTAGATGTGGCCACACATGACAAGAAACTCGACTTTAAGGGATTACTATCGAGGGATTACTAAGGGAGTCTAATATCATGAGCTATTTAGATTATTTACAGTATTCCAAATGTTTTAGGAATTGGTTCTTTACTATCGAGTGGAAATTGTTTTTTTTTTTATAATTATTTTAAAGTGTTGAAATTGTTAATATTAATTATTAATTGAGTAGAGAGATATTTCTTGAATCTATCATTACATTAAAAATACAACAACTTGCATTAGATCCCAGTTTCTATGCCAGTGGATTTGACTTATTAACCTCCTTGCTAGAAAACAAGGAATTAATTTACTTATTATAATTTTTTGAGTTCCTAAAGACATGAGAATCATCTATAAAATTTATGCCACCATCATCTCCTCCAAATTCTTTTAGTGAGTGCCTTGACCCATGCCCCATATTTTTTTATGATCAAGTATCCACATGACCCATATTTTTCAATGGGATCATGAAGCAACAACCTTGAGGATGGGCTTAGAAACAAATTTGAAATAGCAAATATATATCTACTTTGAGTTGCACATTGAACATTAAAAAAAAGGAATGAATCTCCCTTCAAATATTTAAGCATTTCTGTCAAGCCAAAAAGGCCCGTGGTATTATCAAAAGAAGAAGTTTAAATTCCTTAGCTCATGAATTATGTTTCCATTATTTACGCCTTCTGTAGTTGATTCCAACTACCAAGCATCCATAACGCTATTAAGCATACCATTTCAACCCATACCATATAAAACAGTGTTAGAGATGCAGAGGAATACTTAAATCTTTCATCGATGGTATTGTAATTTTCTTTTGATGTGCCTACGACCAATATAAAAGTTATTCGTCCGAACAATATATTAAACTTAATATTATTCATCTCTTTTGATATGAAAAGACCAATATCTTAAAGGTAAAATTATTCATCTTTTTTGATATGACAAGACCAATATCTTACTATTACTTTCGGTCTAAGTTTACGTGAAGAGACCTTGTTCCTGACGTGGATATCTTCCTACCCACGTAATACCATTACATTTACCTATATTACTATTCTTTTTATTGCTCATTTTCTACCAACACTACCTATTCTCTTTAGAGCCCATTTTCTCCCACTTCAACAGAAGTTAATGTTTTGTCTGTGGAATTTGGAGAAGTGCTTGAGTTATAATAGAGTTGTGAAAATTAAAATCATGGGCTGAGTCGCATAATCTTTTATAAAGAGTATTCATTAAAGAAAACATTAGTAATGTTCAATTCAAACGATGTTCAATTAGCAATAATAGGCAATCTTCGGTCTCAAACAAGAAACCAAACCACATTATTTATCTTCACCATCAACTAAATTCTTACATAATCCTCGGTCTCAAACAAGAAACCAAACCACATTATTTCTCTTCACCATCAACTTAATTCAAACCACATTATTTCTCTTCACCATCAATGAATTCTTACATTATTAGTCCCTGCCTCCAACTAGGGATTATAGATTCTGCCTTCCAGTTGGAAGGTACATTTTGTCACCTAATGTTTTGAACAAAACATTTATTATTTTAATTATTTTTAAAATATAAATATTTTTTTGTATTTTACAATTTCATAATTTCAATTTTTTGATTGGTCTAGGAGTTGTGATGGGACTTTATTACTCCTAGTGTGTTTAGTTTTTTTCACTATTTATCAGATAGTGGTAAATAATTTAAAATTACAGAAATTATAGAAAGGGTAGAGATAGGGTTGTTGCAGTGGATGCACGTATTGTTGGTCACTGCACTCGATGTATGTATATGTTCTCCATCTAAACTACATGCAGACTCTAACCTCCACCTATACTACATGCAAAGTCCCACCTACAAATAATCAAAGTCCCTCCATACAGTGCTTCATGCACCCTATTACTCGAAGTATTGACAGGAAGAAGATGTTACCTCTGTCACTGCTCGCTAACTATTCACCAGATTAAGAATGTTGTTCCAGTAATCTTTTCTAGAGACAAGATTAACAATGGAGCTCTGGTCTTCTAGGCCAAGTTCTGAATGGCCTGCACGCTCACAACTCAGACTTTCAGATAAGTATTGTTGGAGAAAATCAATGTTCAGATCGCCATGGCTGCTTATTTCGGAGCTCATATCGCCATGGTTGCTGATTTCATTGGAGACAGAATGTGTGCTAGAGTAATTACAGTGTTTACTTGAGAATATCAGATCATGGAAGCTACAGGGAATGAGGAGATTTGTGTCGACCAGATTCTATCCTCCGTCATTTTTGTTTTCGATGTTGACATCGATTCCAGTGAAATGTTCGCACAAAGGCTTCTTATGTAGATACTCACAGAAGGGTTCTACGTGGCCAAGAAAAATCGAATGGTGAAACTGAGGGAGCATATCTGAGGACTCGACGAAGCTCAAAGACGACGTAGGAGACTCGAGCAGGTGATCAATGTGAGAGGAAGTATTAATCGAAGCACTACCCATGGTGCTTTTGGTGTTATTACCCCGTAACATTATCATATTAAGCACGCCCGAGCTATTGTTGTTTCTTGTCATCCATAATACCTTGGGAGCTCTAGGGTTAAGGTTCATCTCCCCATGATGAACTTCTAATTCTAACCAGGCATTCTCCCACTACTTCTTGTGGCTCACGACCCTGAACTCCTTCGAATTCTAACCGTCACTCATATTTAGAGTGTCAAATGTGGCCTTGTGGTTCACAGGATCGATTCCCATTTTCAACAAACGCTTCCTTAGATGTGCGTTTCAGTAATTCTTTATTTCATTGTCTGTTCTCTTTGGGAGACGGGTAGCGATTGTGGACCACCTGCACATATAACTAGCAACAACCACTTTATAAAAGTGGTTGATATATGCCGATCCACGTCATTATTCACCTTTCCAAACTAATGATGTCGATCAATGTCTATCAACCACTTTTATATTCCAAACTAATGATGCCGATCAATGTATATCAATCACTTTTATAAAGTGGTTGTTGCTAGTTGATGGTCGACATGCCTTGGGACAACCATTAATGTATTATATTAATGTATATAAATTAATGGTCTATTAATATTAATATGTTAATGTAATGTATTACATTAATATAATATATACTAATAATCTATAAATGTAATGTATTAATTAATGAATACTCTAATACATTATTTATTTACATTAGTGTATAATCTATCATATTAATATTAATTGATTGATACATTAATAATGTAATGCATTAATTAATCATTACATTAATACACTATTAATACATTAAGTTAATACACTATTAATGAGTTAAAATATTAATATACAAAGGTATTAAATTAAATACATCAATAAATATATTAAATGAATTAATAAAAGATTAATACACTAATACATTACCAATACATTTATAATGTAGTAATACATTTATAATGTTAAGAATATGTGTTTCCTTTTAAGAGGTCACAGGTTCAAATCCAGAGTGGGGTAGGGTATGTATACCTTCGTAGACTTTACCAGTCAAATCGTTGGGTGGAGAGGGGTCCCTTGTCCCACAAACAAGGGGGTCTCATACACCACCTTGGTGTGCTGGCTTGGCTGTGACCTTAAAAATAGATTATTATTAATACAGCCTGAGTGGGCCTAATGGTTAAGAACATGTGTTTCCTCTTAAGAGGTCACATGTTCAAATCCAGAGGGGGGTAGGGTATGTATACCTTCGTAGACTTTACTAGTCAAATCGCTCGGCGAAGGGGGGTCCCTTGTCCCACAAACAAGGGGGCCTCATACACCAATTTGGTGTGCTGGCTTAGTCGTGACCTTAAAAATAGATTATTATTATTATTATTATTAAAATATTAATACATTAATAATATAAATGTATTAATTAATTTGTATATTAATACACTAATAAAGTATTAATATATTAAAAATTCATTATTACATTACTATAATGTATAAATTAAAGTATTTTAACACATTAATATATTTATCTAAAATGAATACATTTATTGAAAATGACCATGATTAAGTATGGTTGACCATAATCATGGTTTGTGATGGTCATAACTATGAATGACATTAATACATTAATGTATATTGCATTGTATTAATTTAAGTAATTAATATATTAATATTTTTTTTTAAAATACATTACTAAAATATTAATACATTAACATATTAGTAAAGTATTAATAAAATAATAAATTAATAAAGTAGTAATGCATTACTAAAATATTAACACATTATTCATTAATGTAATGTATAAATTAAAATAAAAATTTACATTAATGTATAATGCAATGTATTAATTAATTAATACATTAATAATGTAATTTATTAATTAATGAATACATTTATAAAATATTAATTAATACATTGTTAAAATATTAATATACTAATAAACTAATACATTAATAATACAATACAGTATTATAGTCATAAAACAAATAACATTTAATACAATAAATGCATTAATAAATACATTACTAAAATATTAATACAGTAGAACATTATTAAAGTATTATTGATGCATTAATAAATACATTACTAAAATATTAATACATTAAAACATTATTTATGTATTAATAATTACATTACTAAAATATTAATAAATTAAAACATTAGTAAAGTATTAATATATAAATAAAATAATACATTAATAAGGTAGTAATGCATTACTAAAGTATTAATACGTTATTCATTAATATAATGTATAAATTAAAAAAAAAATTACATTAATCTATAATGAAATATATTAATTAATTAATACATGTAATACATAAATTAAAATAAAAATTTACATTATACTCATAATGTAATGTATTAATTAATTAATGTAATTAATGCATTAATAATGTAATGTATTAATTAATTAATACATTTATAAAATATTAAATAATATATTGCTAAAGTATTAATTCACTAATAAAGTAATGCATTAATAATACATTATTACAGTCATAAAAAAAACATTTAATACATTAAATGCATTAATAAAAACATTACTAAAATATTAATACATTAAAACATTAATACAGTAGTAATACATTGACTTTAATAATGTTAATATAGTAATAATAATAATAATCTATTTTTAAGGTCAGGGCCAAGCCATACCAAATTGGTGTATGTGACCCCCTTGTTTATGAAAGTATTAATACATTAATATACTAATTGTCATTGATCATGGTTGACCATGAACATGGTTCAATATGCTTTATTGACCATCCCCATGGCTGACCTTGTTGACCATGAACATGGTTCAATATGATTGATTGACCATCCCCATGGCTGACCTTGTTGACCATGTGGATACGATTATGGTGGGCCATGATTATGTTGGACCATGATTATGTTTTTTTCATCACATTGTGACATTAGGTTTTGTCACATTGTAGCGACATTAGGTTTTGTCACATTGCGACGAAAGGGAAATGTTCATTCGTTTGCAATGATAGGGAAATGTTCATCACATTGTGACGATAGGGAAATGCTCATAAAATGCGACGTTCATTTATGCTCATCACATTATGACAACAGGGGAGTGTTCATCATACTATGATGATAGGGATATGTCATATCATTGTGATGGTCATATATTGTCATCAAATTACGATCGACATGTATGTTCGTCACAATGTGATGTTCATACATGTTCATCACATTGTGACATTACTATTTTTGGCATTACTACATTGYAGTGTTGATTATGTTTTGATCATCACACTGCGACATTAATTTTTGTTTGTCACATTATGACATCAAATTTTCTTCGTCACATGACATTGTAAGGTTATGGTCATCAAATTACGATGAAGGGTTTTTGTTTGTCTCATTATGGCATTGGAATAAGTTTGTCACTCTCCAATAGASGGGATATGTTCATAACATTGGGAGATCAGGAAGTGTTCGTCTCATTGCAATGTTGGTCTATGTTGGTCACATGATTATGTTAGGTTGTGTACATCACATTGTGAAAATGGGTTGTGTTCATCCCATTGTCACATTTGGAAAGACAATGTGACGTGAGGATATGTGTGTCAGATTGCAATGTGAGGATATGATTTCACATTGCAATGACATGACAATGTTTGTCACATTGTGAAATACATTTAAGTTAGTCACATTATGATGAAAGGGCTATGTCGTCAAATTGTGACGACAGGGATATCTTCATCACATTGCAATCGACGTATATTTTTGTCACATTGCGATGAGAAGGAAATGTTTATCACATTGTGACGACAAGGAAATGTTCGTTACATTGCGATGACAAGGAAGTGCTCATCATACTATGATGAAAGGGATAAGTTCATCACACTGTGATCAACAAATATTCTTGTCACATTGCAAAGTTCATATATGTTCGTCACATTGTGAAGTCCATATATGTTCGTCACATTCAGACGTTACTATGTTTGGTATATTACAATGTTCCTATGTTCGACACATTGCGATGTATGGAAATGTTGTCACATAGTGGCATCAGGATATGTGTGTCACATAGAAATGAGAGGAAATGTACATCACACTGCGACGAGAAGACAATGTGCAACACATTGCGACGCTTGTAACCGTTCGTTAGATTGTGACATAACAATTCATATTGGGATGACATGCCTATGTTCATCAAATCATGACATCAATTTATGTTCATCACATTGCAACGTTAATATGTTCAATAGATTGCAACATTACTATGTTCATGAGATTGCAATGTGCTCTTCCCATTGTGATGTTTGGAAAGGTTTGTCACAATGTGGCAATCATATAGTGCTACAATAATGTCTTAATATGATTAGGTAAATGTTAAAAAGTAAATAGGTTAACGGATGCATTCAAAAATAGAAGGAAGTTATGAAGAGTAAATCACATTCATTGATTTAGGAGGATGACTATGAATATGTCATCATCATCAATTGTTAGCCATAAGATTAGAATTTTAGATTAAAAGTGATTAATTGTGCCCATTGCCAATAGATGTACACCTTTCGACGTAATTACAGTTCAAACATAGCCTCATAATGCGAAATCATAGTGGTAATTATAACATATATAATGTACTTTGGCATCTTACAATTTGAGGTTGTAAGTTGTAGGGTTAGTAGATTTTATTTATTTATTTACATTAAATTTATCAAATTAAAATTTACAATGTTTACAATCTTTTATTTTGATATATTACTGTAAGGATGTTTCAACTTGCAATATATTCATTTTTTATAATGCTTAAAATATATTTAATATAATTGTATTTATTTTAGTAAATTTAAAACCAACATTATAATTAGTTAATTTTCCAACAAATTTATTTTGGTTAGTAAATTTTAAATTTTAATTTGTTGGAAAATTAACTAATTATAACATTTGTGTTGAATTAACTAAAAAAATACAATTATATTAAAGATATTTTAAGCATTAAAAAAAACGAATATATTGGAACTTGACACATCCTTACACTAATATATCAAAATAAAAATAAAAGATTACACTAATATATCAAAATAAAAATAAAAGATTATAAACATTGTAAATTTTAATTTGTTGGAAAATTAACTAATTATAATGTTTTTCACATCCTTATACTAATATATCAAAATAAAAATAAAAGATTATAAACATTGTAAATTTTAATTTGTTGGAAAATTAACTAATTATAATATTTGTGTTGAATTTACTAAAAACAACAATTATATTAAAGATATTTTAAGCATTACCCAAAAAAATGAATACACTGCAAGTTGATACATCTTTATAATAATGTATCAAAATAAAAGACTGTAAAATTGTAAATTTTAATAAAGTTGATACATCTTTATAATAATATATCAAAATAAAAGACTGTAAAATTGTAAATTTTAATAGGATTGTGCATAAATTTAAAATATAATTAGAATTTTATTACAGAGTAGATTTTATTTATTTATTTATATTAAATTTATCAAATTAAAATTTACAATGTTTACCATCTTTTATTTAGATATATTACTGTAAGGATGTCTCAACTTACAATATATTCAATTTTTTTTAGTAATGCTTAAAATATCTTTAATATAATTGTATTTTTTTTTAGTAAATTCAACATAAACGTTATCATTAATTAATTAATTTTTCAATAAATTTAATCGTTCCTTAGTGTAAATGATAGTGTGCTCCATATTTATAACAGTTTGGGACAAAATAATTACGCAATACTCCTTCCATTAACATACATTCTCAGATGCAGTTTGTGGTTTTGATTTGAACTTCTCTGTTTGCATATTTATGGCGTTCATTGTGACCTCAAGATCTCCTACTGCGAATGCTCCGTCCATACCCATGGACTGATAAAAAAATAATTAATTATAATTTATTTATATCATAATATACGGAATCATAATCTTGCATACAATAAGAGCTCTACTACATTTATTTTTCCACTATAAATCAATGTGTTGCACAGAAATACCGGAAATACACACTATAGATAAACCTATAATATACGTTTTTCCACTACTCTATTCAGGAACTGTTATATAGGCTACCTCGACGATCAAATTTGCATGGATTGCACTCTATTCAGGATCTGTTATATAGGCTACCTCGACGATCAAATTTGCATGGATTGCGGGGATGAATATTGACTCACTGAATTGTTACCAATAGAGAGTAGTCTTGAATTAGGATTGAATCTCTTCTCCATGGAAAATTCAAAACCCTCCTGCGGGGTATCAGGAACCTCCTCTCCTTCTAGCATCTGTACTACCATTCTCATCGAAGGTCTGCTATGGGCATCCTTTTGGATGCATAGAAAACCAATCTGCAATAATCTGATAACTTTTTTTCCATCGAAATCATCATCCCCTAAAAGTCTTGAATCGTTCACCTCCAATTATCTGTCAAAAATAACCATGGAGACTGCCCAAGCAGGGAAATAACACTTATCAAAATCAACTTGCAATCAAATCAACGCATTGTTAATAACGCAAATAACAAAGGCAAATGTTCATGCATGAACAATTCATTGCATGCAAACTGGGTTACCATTGAAGGAAGGCGTGAGCATGCATGCATCCATATACAACTGAAAAATTGATTGCATCGAGATCACCTAGGCGTAGCCAACATCTAATAATCTGACCCATGTAACATAAACTTCACATCGAGCAAGAATAAAATGTCATAATCATGCATCACAATACAATTTTCATTACATTTGATTTCAATAATCCACATCATCATCATCCAGAAGCACATGACCCCAAAAATACAATTCCCAAAGTTTAAGCAAGGTAAACAACTGCATCAATTTCATTTTTAGAATTACAACCTAATGCAAGGAAGGAACATGCCATATGATGTGAAGGGAAAAATAAGCATACTAAAGGGGAGACATTACATGTACCCTCAAAGGTTTTGTTCAAGAAATTTTGCCTCAATAGTTATTAGTTATCAATATGCCTTTTCTAGCATACTTAAATGCACAGTAGATTTTTAAATGTACCTATCCTATTAACAATTTAAATATTACAAAATGTAATTAGCGAGGAGATTGTTTAAACTTTAAGGTCGTCATGATAAGAACATTCCTTATTAATGAAAAAGGGGGTCAATGGAACCCTGCAAATTGTAACATTAGTAAAATATGTCCAAGCAGTCTATAAGTCAACTATGATGACAAATCATTAGCAATTGTTCGATAATAACTTCGCAATTTCCTTGAACTTCATTCAATATCATTTTAATATCCCAATTAATCGAACTCAACCGTTAGTAGTAATATCCATTCATATATTAGTGTATACATGGTCTTATTCCTCCACAACATTTGTATGGTAAATTCAACCCTGGTCAAATATAGGTTACTGTAGGCATAGTGAAGCTAAAAAGGAACTCACAATACACGGAAACAAAAGTGACAGAGTTATCATGGTAAGCTATTTAGGTTCCATATTTTCGTAATTTGAAATAGAGTTAAATGAAATATAACTTAAAAAAAAAAAACTCTCTAAACTGAAATGATCTCCAACTGTAATGAATTTTAACTAATTTAAACTCCCCCATAAATTACCAATGAAGTTTATTTCTAAAATTTTGGAATGCCACAGGATAAATTCACCAGATAATATTAATGGGACTGGACATAGAACATTTATTTCTTTTTCGCTCGGCCACCAAACAATGGGAGAAGGGGGTCAAGTGCCATTTGTGAAGTCGTTAAAGGTGAGGATACCGGCGTAAGGAGGAATCTAAAGAAACCAACCATCGATTAGAAATCCCAATTCCTTAAGGACGAAAGGGAATCCAAGGGAGCCACGACTTAGTTTAACTGGGCACAGAGGCAGTCAAGGGAATCGCGTGGGATACACCTTCAGTTGTTGAGGGAAGATCGAAAGATATGCCATTGAATTCGCTAGGAAAAATCAGAGAATGCACCATATAGTTCGCTAGGGAAAAATCAGAGAACGCACGACACAATTATGCATTCAAAATTTTAGGTCTTGAGAAGAATACAAAGGAGCCATACACACGCGCACCCTCACTCCAAATAGCTCTTGTGGCAAAAGGTTACGAGAATTTCACAACCAAAAGAAGACATTCCAGAAGTAACAATCGATTCAATTACAAGGAAGAGACAATGCTCCATGATCAGAGGGAACACACAATATGACCACCAACCATGGGAATACACTACAGTAGCAAGGATTCGATAACTCAGAAAGATTGTGATGGGTGAACCGTTCATCTAAGGAAGATAACAATAAATTCGCAAATCGATAATCAAGTGTAAACCATTCTCCCAGTTATAACTTTAAATAATTATTGAATGGTAAATTGATTTCAATACTCATAACAAAAATAATATTCAGTTGATCTCCATTAATAATGACTGACAGAAACTAAAATTTGGAATGGTGACCACCACCATTTTTATCCACTACGACAATAATAAAAAGCTGCCACCTACATCTATAAAATAAGCAAGGCATGCCCAAGAAAATTACAACCATACTACATTGTGTTTTAAACAAGGAGAATTTATACTAACTCGTATAAAACATTGATATAATTGCGATTTTAAATAAGGAAAAATCAAGTGATTGGTATAAAATTTAAACATGGCGATTTTAACTGATGGGTAAAAATGAAGAATATATGAGGAATATCAGCGATTTGTCAACACTGAATTTGCATCCTGATCTTCTCCATGGAGAAGAATAATGAAAATAAAACACAAAGAATCAAATGCAGAGAACCAATACAACTCTAAGAATCAACGCAGAGAATCAATACAACTCTGAGAATCAAACGCAGAGAAACAAACGTTGGTGAACTGGAGAGATTAAACTCCCAGGAGAGAATTCCTTGTTGGGCAGAGAAATGATCCTACAATTATTATCCATGCACAGGAAAGCAGGGTATTTGGATTTAAATCTTTAACACTAGAGTGAAAGACAGTTGATTTGGCTCTGGGCCGACTACTCAAGCACAAACCAATATCTTAAAGGATAAAGGGATTACATTGATAACAAAATTATCAAGGAAACCTCATGCGAATGAAATCATCATCCGAATACAGTAAAATAAACAAGTGTAAACTTAAATTTTATTACCAGTAACAACTTGAACACGCATACCTTTACCGACAATGATGAGGTGAAAATGTTTTCCCATGCATTCATTCCATCCAGATCCCTCTTTCTGATCGATGAGACCTCACCGATACCTTCTAGCCAACACTAGGGATACTCTTCTTCCCCCTGAGCCCCCCGAGCCACAAAGTGGCCATGCGCACAATACTAGAGAATTATAGCACCTAGCTCGCCTCTCAAGGTCGAGCTACCACTCGTTACCCGAGCTGGGTATCCCAACTCCCACAAGAGAAAGTTCAATGAAGGTGAAATTTCAATAGCGTAATGTTACACAAGCCAGATGTGATCCACACTCCTCCTTTTCCATCCTTTTTATAGAGTTTTCTTAGTCATTAGTTTCTCAAAACCCTCATTAGATTCTTTTTTCATTTAATTAATTTCGAAAAACCTCCCCCATACACATCGCCCAATCCCCTAGTTGCACCAGAAAATCAATTTTGTTAATTAATTAAATTTGTCTATTTCCTCCACCCACCTAAAAGCATTCCTAAAAATGCTTCTCAGTGTCCAAATATTCCCTTATAATTCTTAAATGACTTACGCATTAATTCCTAGTTAAGTTTATAAATAGAAAGTTCCAAAGGCTAGATTCCTTACTAAGTTAGACATTCATCTTTTTCTTTAAGTTTCCCCTTTTCCTTAAGTTTCCCTTTTTCTTTAAGTTTCCTTTTCTTTTAAGTTTTCCCCTTTTTCCTTTTTAAATAGAAATCAATTTACCAAGTGTAGATAAAAACAACCATTTACCCATTTAATAAATTAAATCCTCCATTGTAATTTTTTTTTTTACTTTAATAATTAAGTTTGAATTTCTTACCCCCCTTCTTGTTACATATTTATTTAATTTTTCTTTATCCACATGTTCTACTTAGGACTAGGTTTTAATTTCGCTAGGCTGGGTGACAAATTTTAAGGGAACTTTTAGTTATTAAACTTCACTCATACCATCATCTATTTTAAGGTTGACCAGGTCTTAAGGAGGCCTAATTTTCTAGTCACTAGGTTTATTAACTTATCATATTAAAATCACGACGTGCCCTTCAGGACGCACTAAGTGCTCCAAGGGTGCCACTCGCCTCTTTTTGTTTTCTTTGCACAACCTGCCCTTCAAGATGTACTATGTTAGGATATTTGTATCACATTATGGTGATGAGGCTATGTTCATCACATTGTGACATTGAGTCTATGTTTGTCACACTCTGACAATATGGTTATTTCAGTCACATTGCGATGATGGGGTTACATTCTTCACATTGTGACAACATGGCTAGGTTCATCACATTGTGACGTTACTATGTTTGCTAGAATGTGACGCTACTATGTTCATCACATTGCAACAATATGGCTATGTTCATCACATACCGATGTTGGGAAATGGTCATCCTATTGCACTGTTAGGATATGTTTGTCACTTTGTGACATTAGGTTTCATACATTACATTGTGACATTGGGTTGTGTACCTCACATTGCAACAATGAGTTACGATTACCTAAATTGGCTTATAAGTCATCGCTTAACTGTAACTCATTTTTTTAAAGTTTTTTTTTAGATAAATATCGGGCTTGAATAATACAAATGGTGGTAATTTTGTGTATAAGATCATGACATTATGACAATGAGGTTATGTTCATCACACTGCAACAATATGGCTATTTTCATCGCATTGCGACGATGGGGCTATGTTCATCACGTTGTGACGATATGGCTATGTTCATCAATTGCAACATTACTATGTTTGTTAGAATGTGACAGTACTATGTTCATCACATTGAGATCTTGGGCAATGGTCATCTCATTGCATTGTTAGGCTATGTTTGTGAATTTGCGACATTGGGTTGCATACATCACATTGCAACAATGGGTTATGTTCATCACATTGCAACACGTGGACATTGTTCTCAAATTATGACGTTAGGATATTTGTATCACATTGTGGTGATGAAGCTATGTTCACTAGATTGTGACAGCAAGTCTATGTTTGTTTCGCTGCGACAATATGGCTATTTTTGGTACATTGTGATGATGGGGTTACATTCGTCACATTGCGATGACAAGGATATGTTCATCACATTGTGACGTTACTATGTTTGTTAGAATGTGACGCTACTATGTTTGTCAGAATGTGATGCTACTATGTTCATCACATTGTGATAATATGGCTATGTTCATCACATTTCGATGTTGGGAAATGGTCATGTCATTGCAATGTTAGGCTATGATTATCACATTGTGACATAGGGTTTTGTACATTACATTGCAACATTGGGTTGCATACCTCACATTGTAATAATGGGTTATGTTCCTCACATTGCAACATGTGAAATTTTTTCTCACATTATGATGTTAGGATATTTGTATCACACTGCAATGATGAGGCTACGTTCATCACCTTGCGACGACATGGTTATGTTCATCACACTGTGACAATATGGCTATTTTTGTCACATTGCGATGATGGGGCTATGTTTTCTACATTGCGACAATAAGGCTATGTTCATCACATTTCCACATTACTATGTTTCTCAGAATGTGTCATTATTATGTTCATCAATTGCGACAATATGGCTATGTTCGTCACATTGCGATGTTGGGAAATGTTCATCTCATTGCAATGTTTGTCACATTGTGACATTGTGTTTCGTACTTCACATTGCAATAATGGGTTATGTTCATCACATTACAACATTTGGAAAAGTTTCTTACATTATGACATTAGGATATTTGTATAACATTGCGGTGATGAGGCTATTTTCATCACATTGCGACGACGAGGCTATGTTCTTCACACTCTGACAATATGGATATGTTCATCACGTTGCAATGGTGGGGCTATGTTCATCACATTGATATGATAGTGAAATGTTCATCACATTATGACATTTCTATGTTTGTCATATTGTGACACTACTATGTTCGTCACATTGCAACATTACTGTGTTTCTCATGTTGCAACGTCCGATTTTTTTTCTCATATTGGAATGTCGGGTTATGTTTGTCACGTGACAAGGTTGGTTTATGTTCAACATATTATGAAAATAAAGTTTTGGCCAAGTTATTTTTTTAAATATAACAAAGTGTTTCCTTTGTTAGAAAGATACGAACTTTGAATTGATGTGATGTATTACATAGAAGAAAACTTAGGATCATACTTGTTCTAAGGACATTGATTGCAAATCATCTTTAACTTTAAGATGATGATTTTTATTTGTTTTTAATACATTGATAGAAAATCAACTTGAACTTTGTAGATGATGAATTATACTTGAAATTTGATGATGATTTATTATTGTTATAAGGACATTTAATTACACCACACATGGATCATAGAGTGTATACATTGCACCATGATATAAACTATGACCATTATACATCCATATATAATTTTTATATATTTTCCATCGATTTTATTTGTTAAACCATAATCTCAAACCATTAAATATGCAATAGTCTTATGATCATTTATAAAAAAATTTGACACTAACCCTAATAACCCTAACACTAACCCTAATTAGTCTAACCCAAATCATAATAACCCTAACCCTAACAACCATTAACCTTAATATATTATTAATACATTATTGTTCAGATGATTAATTATTAATATTAATTAATAACTATTGTATGATATGTATGAATAATATGCATACATAGCCTTAAAATACACCTTGTATAATATAATTAATTATGTACAATAATAATAAATAATAACATAGTTAATTATTTTTATTATTAATTAATTAATATTTATTAATATATTAAGTATAATAACAATAAAATATTAATAATAATATTAATGATTATTAATTATAACTAATAACTTCCATTAATAAAGTATTATTAATAGTTTATTAATATTATTATTAATAATTATAATATTATTATGTATTAATCTAGTTATTAATAAAGTAATATTAATAATATTAATAATAGTCTAAAATAGTGATATATATATAAAGTTAAATTGTTACAATAGTGTTATATATACGTGCAAAGTTTAAAATGATTGTTTATTAATTTGATTGAAATAAAGTGTTTCTTGTTGCATAAAAAACTGATATGTCCATTGAGCAAAACCACTGAAAATTTAGTTCTATAGTGGTATATATATATAATTAAACTGTTCCAATAATGTCATATATATGTGAAAAGTTTTAAAATATTAACTGTTCCAATAATGTCATATATATGTGAAAAGTTTTAAAAGATTGTTTATTAATTTGAAATGACAGTTGTAATAATTAATTTGATTGAGAAAATGACAAAATGACAATTGTAAAGTTTTCTGTAGCATCCAAAATTTATATGTCCATTGATCAACCGAGTTAGAATTTAGTTCTATAGTGGTATATATATAAAGTAAAATTGTTACAATAGTGTTATATAGACGTGCAAAGTTTTAAGCGATTGTTTATTAATTTGAAATCCCGGTTGTAATAATTAATTTGATTGAAAGAAATTGGTGGTTGTAGCCTTAAAAAAGGATATGTCCATTGAGCAAACTAGTGAGAATTTAGTTATATTCTTCATAAGTCATAGATTCTTTTCATATGATTTCCGTACTGATTATTCCTTATATTTATTTGGGAAGCCCATATGTAGTGGCGTTGATCAATTTGAAGAAAATCTGTCCATAAGATTAATAATGGCCACTACAATGGGTAGAATTAATTTCTACAATGGCCACTAAAGGGGTGCTTCACCTTCCTAAAAACATGGTCACTAAAATGGGTAAAATTAATTTTTACTAAATATTTGAAAAGTGTTAATAAGGCAAACAATTAAACAAATCAGTAGTTAGGGTAGTAATTTCTTAATCATATTAATTAAATGTGAAAAAGTATAGTAATTTCTTAATCATATTAACTAAATGTGAAAAAATAAACAAGAAAATAGTACTCATTCATAAATATAAAGAAATTATAAAATTAAATTTCATTCATTGATTTAGAACCACAAAAAATATATAAACATTTTTAATTATTGGTTATAACATTAAAATTTGTAATTAATTTTTTTATTAAACCATCAATTCCAATAAAGAATATGCTTATCAACTTAATTAATCATAGAATATTGAAAAGATTTAAGCTTCCTTGTTTTCTTTCTAAACTTATATTATTTTGAAAACTACTGTACCATAAGTAATGTATCAAATCATATAAGAAATGTACTAACTCGTATCGTCTCACTAACTTGGCTGGCGTGATGTCAAGATTGCACTCTTAAATGATAATTATCCAATTTCATCTCTTCTCACCCAACTGCTTTTATGTGAGCAATTTCAATACAACATAATGATTGTGAAMAACGTCAAAACAACACAGTGAATAACTAAAACAATAACTTGACTTTATATAGCTTCACAATTTTTTAACTAGTATAGTCACTCAAAATTGTGGTTGATGAACGCTGAAAGGCACAGGCAGAAAATGAAACGCATAGCCAGAAAATGAGCGTCTATAGTCAACCTGTTAAATCCAAAGTTTCATCTCTTCTCACCCAACTGCTTTTATGTGAGCAATTTCAATACAACATAATGATTGTGAACAACGTCAAAACAACACAGTGAATAACTAAAACAATAACTTGACTTTATATAGCTTCACAATTTTTTAACTAGCATAGTCACTCAAAACTGTGGTTGATGAACGCTGAAAGGTACAGGCAGAAAATGAAATGCATAGCCAGAAAATGAGCGTCTATAGTCAACCTGCTAAATCCAAAGTTTAATCATTTAAACGTGGCAATCATAGAGTGCTATAGTACTTTCTTAATATGATTAGGTAAATGTTAAAAGGTAAACAGGTTAACGGATGCATTAGAAAATACAAGGAAGTTATGAAGAGAAAATCACATTCATTGATTTGGGAGGACGACTAAAAATATGCCAGCGTCTTCAATTGTTAACCATCAGATTAAAATTTTAGATTAAAAAGTGATTAATTATACTAACTATCAATAAGTGTATACCTTTCGACGTAATTACTACAAATTTTTAATGATGAAATATTTAAGTAAACTCCATTGATATCAAAAAGTCGTCAAAGAAATTATGCATTTCTCTCTTTTTCGATTATTTTTGCGCCGAAGGCGTTCTTTTAGGGGTGGTTCCTCTCGCCCTTTCCTCGTCTGTCCATATCCATTGGCAACGGACTACAAGGTTTTCACATGATCAGATAAGAGGAAACTAGGAGTTCCGTGAAGTGGTTTCAGCTGAGGCATAATTGCATGTTGGCATCCGAGGGATCCACCACCGGAAGTCCTTTGTCTGTGCTTTTTAACCTTCAGCTGTGGCTTCCCAGAAATTATATATCAGTGATGGACGATTCATCTCTCCACGCGTCCTATGCTTCACCGAATCCAAGCCCAAGCGGCTGCTTCCAGGTTTCTTTTTCATCCCTGTATGTCCGTTGTAGGTTTACGCTCATAAGAATTTCCAAAATGTAGGTTTACTTATTTCGTTGGTTTGTTTACGTTTACTTATACCTGAAATTGAACTCACCATACCTGTACATTGTAATTTTGTGGTTGCCAGAAATTTGTGCGGAAGGAATCTTCCACGATCTGTACCAGAAAATATTGCACAATTGACTGGAGTAGTTATAGTGTACGCAGAATTCCACCTCTATACTCTGTGTAACGTTTTCAAAAATACACAAAATGAAATTTTTTGGAATACAGCAAATACGTTTAGCCATTATAAAATATTCTGTCTCATGAGACATGCTTATTGCGTGCCTCCGAGTTGTCTTGAAACTAGTTAACGAGTGTGCTAAAAGTATTTGGGCTTTTAAGTTTCCAATCTTCGGTTAATAGAACAAGCCAACACCGTTTCTCTATGATATGAATATTATACTAGAAGCAGTAGTCATTGACTTGTTGAAATTACCAGGTCACTTGACAATAACCATTTGTCGGGACCCTAGCCGAATTTCTCAAGTTTGACCATGTTGGAGAGCTTGTAAGTTTCCTCTCAACATGAAATTTTCATATTGTTAGCGTTGTATTTTAACAGATTTGAGATTTACACTCATTTTGTACAAATAATTTACAGCCAATTTACTTTACTTTTTATTTAGATATCTACAAAACAACAACCTAAGCGGTAGCGCTCCATATTGGCTATCTGAACTCACAAACCTTAACGAGTTGTAAGTTCCACTCTTTCCCATTATTATTGTTGTTACTACTTTTACAGTCTCTATTCAAACTAAAAGAGCTAGTCAGGAAAATCTTGTTGCAATTCATTTTGTCCTTCTCACAGGTTTATAGAGAACAACAATTTTAGTGGTGTAATTCATGCTCAACTTATGAAGAATTCATTAAAACTGAAGTATTCATATTCTATTTGATATTGCTTATATTTTTAGAGAAATTTCTTTCTAAAAGTTTTCTTTCATAGCAATGCTGCAAACATTTATGCTCCATTGAGTTGAAATTATAATCGATCTTACTGCTGGGAGTTCATAGAAAATCTCTCTTTACTGTTTGCAGCTACTCTGGGAACCCGTACCTATTAATGCCTCCAAGACAAGATATCCTTCCAGATTCTAACAAGAGAAAAGTGGGGAGGCTCTTAGGAATAACTCTTAGTGGAATTCTAATCATTGTTTTAGCATTGATAGTGGGTATTGTTGTTTATCACAAGAAATTCAGGAGAAGTAAGGTTTGGATCAGTGTTATGGGAAGGGAACATCCCGTGGACCCAGGTAACTTAATACTGTGGATTTTAGAAATACTATAATGTTATACATAGTCGGATTCTTATATATGAAGCTAGCTGAGAATGATTGTTCTTTCAGAATTAGTAACTTTAGATCCATGAATGTATGGAAGATTATTCAATAATTATGGTGCCCAATCCAACAAAGTCCCGTGCCTTCACTCTAGATGAGATGATGGTTGCCACACAAAACTTTAGTAAGAAAATCGGATGAGGTGGTTTTGGATGGGTATTCTTTGGTCAATTGCCCGAAGAAAAAGATATATATAGCTGTCAAAGTTCTGTCGTTGTTCTCCAAACAAGGAGCTAATGAATTCCTTAATGAATTCCTTAATGAGGTAATTTTGAGATTCTAACAATGTAAGGAATAGAAAGAGAGCTAAATTTTGAAAGAAGGAGCAAAATTTTGGATAACTGCGCCAAAGAAACGGAATCCCCAAAAAGCAAGGAGCTTGTCTGAGGAGCATTTGAAAAAGGGGGAACTTCCCAAAAGCGAGCATACTCAATAAATAGGACGGTCGGCCCAAAGCTGGTTGGGGATTAGGAAAATAATAACCTCGATATTCGAATAGAGGGTAGGTAGCAATCTCTAAAATGGTATTCCAAGTACATGTATGTTTGGCATTATATTAATTTACCCCCTCCTTCATCAGTGAGAGAAAAAAGGCAAGGTCCTGACATGCACGATACAGTGGAAGAGACATTCTAACATCCAATGGAGGTAAAAGGAGCCTTTAATGCAAGCCAAGAACGGGATCATCCAACCTCTTTTACTTATTGTAAGCCGAAAGGCATATACCTATTGACAATGGACAGATTTAATAGGGGTTTAGTGCTTAATTACGCCGAAAGGCGTATACCTATTGACAATGGGCAGAATTAATCACCTTTTAATCATAAATTTCAATCCTAGGGTTGGCAATTGAAGATGCTGGCATATTCTTCGTTGTCCTCTCTAATCAATGGATGAGATTTTGATAAATTAACTTCGGCTCATTTATAAAGACGTCCGTTTATGTGATTACTTTTTCACATTTACTAAATAAAATTAAAAAATTACTTGCTCATCACCAGATTGCCACGTTCAGTGATTAAGAAATAACAACAGTGATTAATAAACTCGACAGATGCGTATGGCCGCGTGGATGTGAACTGCTGCCGTTTCATTGGTGTGGAATTGGATGCAAATTAAAACGTTTTGTAGTGCGCCGTCATTTTTTAACCAGGGCGGATGCTTATGGCTTCCTCTACCCACCATTCCGCTTCCTCTACCCACAATTCCGCTTCCGCTTTTCAATTCCATGCCAGGTTTTGCTTGCGTTTTAAATGCCAGCCAACGTTATTGATCAATGAAGAGCGTGCATTATGTGCATTTTTAACTGTGCACATAGCTTTTCAATTTTTCAATTAAAGACCTAACCATATCACTGTTAGTTGTTTGTTTTTACATATTGCTGCTTTATCAGACTTAAAATTTTATTAATTATTTTAATTAATATTTTATTAATTATTAATTAATTAAAAATAATTATATTAATTAATTAAATAATTTATTAATTTATAACGTGGAAAGTGAAAAATTATTTGGCATAAAAACCATATCATTGTTAGATTAACACATTTTACTTTTAATTATTTTAAAATTATAAACTACTTTTAATTTATTTTAAAATTACAAACTACTTTTAATTTATTTTAAAATTAGCATATACTAAACTCCCAAACATCACATATTATAAGAAAAAGACACATTTTATATAAGAAAAAGACACATTAATATTTGATTAAGATTATTATTTAAAAAAACACATTATTATATCAAGAAAAAACATTATATTTATCACTTATTACAAAAAATGTTAATACATAATATCAAGAAAATATCACATATTATATAAGAAAAAGAAATCAAGAAAATATCACATATTATATAAGAAAAAAACATCGTGATTGCATTTATTGTATCAATAAAAAAACATATTATATAAACAAAAAAATAATAATATAAGAAACTTTGAATACATTTATTATATTAAGAAAAATATAATATCAATATTAATTATTTGATTAAGAAAAACACAATATCAATATTATTTATTTGATTTCATTTATTATATCAAGAAAGACTTAACATTTTACATT
>JASDQU010501239.1:133459-150645 GCA_032191745.1 Picea mariana | reverse complement strand
TATATCAAAATGCATACCATTATCCATCAAACAAACTTGGGTCCATTACCCAAACCTGGGTTCTCCAACTTCTCATGGCCATAACTCTGTAACCGTGAGGAGTTATGTGACATTCCACATACCACCGGAAATGGAATGAAATGTACTATCCATATAGAATAGTATTACCTTCAAATATATTAAAACTCATACCATTATACATGAAATGACCTTGGGTCCATTACCCAAACCTTTGTGCTACCAGAATTCGCTACCAGACTTTCTCCAAGGGTTGACATCAATCACTGAGGGTTGACATCAATATACAACATCACTCTCCAATGGTTGATATAAATGAAAACCAACAATCCATCAACCTAAGCCAATTGTTTGACAACAGTGCCCTGATGAATGGAAACATAATTCCCTTGAAGTAATTTTGTTTGGTATTTATTTTCTTGGATTGGCTTATGTATTTGTTTGGATAGAAGTGAACTATATATTGTTGTAACTTATATTTCAGATTTATCCCTACTGCTAAAAAATCACAAGAAATAAATCTGGGAAACCTGAAGGTTAAGGGGAAATTTCTAAATTTGCTTTAAGCACGAATTTTCAAAAATTCCACATAGAGGCCCTTCACTAGAAGAGAGCCATGGAGAAACAAATGAAGGACTTTGAAAAAAACCAATTTTGGCATTCATAGGATTTGCTTGAAGGAATGAAGTAAATTGGATGCAAATGGGTGTTCAAGAAGAAATATAACAAAAATGGTTTTGTGGAGTAATATAAGATTTGTTTGGTAGCGAAGGGATACTCTCAAGTAGAATTTTTTTCTTCATGGTGAGCTTAAAGAAGAAATATTACTAAATCAAATTGAAGGATATGTGGTAGAAAGGAGAGAGGATATGGTGCACTGGTTGAAGAGATCATTGTATGGCTTGAAGCAGTCCCCAAGACAATGGTACAAACAATTTGACAAATATGTTATGGAATAAGGTTTTGTCAAGCAATAAGGTAATAACTTCATTATTTTGATTTCACATGTTGATGATATTATTTTGATTAATGATTCTAAACATCTATTTGACTAGACTAAGTCCTAGTTATCATGTGAGTTTGACATGAATGACTTAGGTGAGTTGCATTATTGTTTGTGAGTTGAGGTGAATAGAGAATACCAAAATAGTGAGTTGTATATCATCCAAAGAAAGTATACGAAAACCATACTTGATCTCTTTAGGATGGATAAATGTAAACCGACTTGCACTCTGTCTCAAGTGGGAGTGTGTTTGTTGACTAACATGAGTCTTAAAAAAATATGAGGAAGAGGAGATGGAAAAAGTGTCATGTGCTAGTGTGGTTGGTAGCTTTATTTATGTAATGGTGTCCACAAGTCTAGATATTTCACATACCCTGGGAGTTGTAAGTAGGTACATGGAAAATAAAAGGAGGGATCATTGGATAGATGTCAAAAGGAGTTTTAGGTACCTTTGGGGCACTAATGACTATGTTATTTTATATCAAGTAGACGGAAGCAAGAAGCTTGAAATGCATGGGTTTTTGGATGTTGATTGGGTAGTTGATGTGGACAATTGAAAGTCTAGTTATGGGTACATATTTACATTGTTTGAAGGAGTTGAGTTGGAAGAGTAAGAAGAAAGAAGTGGTTTTCTATTCAATATTGAAGCATAGTATATTGCAACTTCATAGGCTTCCAAGGAAGTTGTATGGTTGTAATAGTTATGTTGAGATATTGGACTTGAATAGGAAACCATGACTATTTGTTGTGACAATAATAGTTCAATTGCTTTGGCATAGAATACCAAGTTTCATCTACATAAAAATCATATCTATAATACCCCCTATGAGCATGTGAGTATATTGTGTATGTATATGGTAAGTGCATCAGTAAAGTACTATTTCATTTTATTTGAATTAATAATATAATTAATAAACTAATAAATAGGTGCACTTGGGGGTGATAAATCCTTAGGAGAACCACGGGGGGAATTTAAAAATGAGAGGGGAAATAGGGGTGGTCAATAAAATATAATTTTATAGCAACTACCATGTGTCTAGTTCATAAAGTGTACCTATTATTTTGTCTAATGTACCTTATGGGTGGGCATGTATTGCTCATGCAACCTTTTAGGAAGGTAACCTTTTTGGGGGAAATAATTCATTCTATTCATTAATATGGCTATTGTTATTGCTAAGAGTGAAATCAAGTCAAAATGGTATGGTAGTTTGCATCCATGATAGTATGTGAAATCCATGATTGTGTTCATGGGAAATTCCTGAGATAAATAGAATAATGCACAATTGACATTCCTTATTTCCCAACAATAGTGATATCTTAGCCAACTTGCATTAAAGCATTGGAAGGGAGTGGGATAGCTTGAAGGATTTTTTAGCTGCGAATGGGATTCCATTCCTTTTTTTGTGCAAGGTTGAGGGGAAAGAGAGTTTGGAAAAAATAATTGTTATTCTATGGATGTAAAAATTGGGAATTGCGTTTAGAGAGGAAAATTAGAGCCATAGCTACTAAATTCCCCCTTGTTGTTTCATAGCATGGCATGGAGGTGGAACCTACTCAAGCCGATGCTTATGGTTAGGAGATAAAACTCTACTATAGAGCTATTTCCTCAAATGCAACTCATAATAGATAAGTATTTGGTCTTATTGATTATATTTTGATGGCTAATGGTTGTAGTCGTTGTTTTAAATGAGTAATATGTGCTTATTTGGTGTAGGTACAAGTATATAAATTAGTGTTGGTTCATGAATACAATTCTAGGTTATCTGGCTATTATTTAAGACAGATTGCTATAACCGCCATGAATTGTAATGCATAGGGTATATTTTGATCTATAAATGGTAAAACTAAGGCTTGTCCATTTTTTCAACATGGAGATCTATGGAAAATTAGAATTCAAAGTTTGTTCAATTACACTTTCACTGGGATGATGCTTATTGGGATTCAAGGTTAATTAGATGGATTTTAGTGCCAAAACCAATGTCAACTATGAACCAATCCAATTTGATTGTGCTTACTTTTTCTCTACAATTATTTTAACACAAATAACAATGCACCTTTCAGATTCACCCAATAATTAAAACATCACTCAACAACAAATCCAATGGTCTAAATGGAGTGAGAATTATTGGTTACAAGGGACCGAGCATACAAATAATGGCCAACATATAGTAATTATCCATCTTTGGTTTGATTTGATCTTTGGATGGATGGTGGTCATTCCAAAGATGTTGGTATTCATTAAAATTCCAATGGAGAGCAACATCCTGAGTGAAATAATTACAACCACAGTGGGACTTCACATTTAAACCATTGATTCAACTACATGAAACAATTTAAGTACAAAGAAGAACTTCCATTAACTCACATACATTTTTTTTTTCACAAACAAAAATAAATATCAAACATTCAAGGAACAATGAACACCATATTCTACCTAGAGACTCAAATGGGAAGAAAACTAGGTTGATTGAGGATTTTATTAAGCAAGAAATTGTTTATAAAAGGGTGAGATATACATACATTTAGTGTATTGTTACTCACTCGAAATAAATTTTCAAATGGATATGGCTCAAAAACAATATTCACTCGCTGTGGGACATGCTCAATGCATTCTTCTCCTGTGATCATCAAGTATAATGCTTCCTTGAGCTCTCATCTCTGCTACTTCACTTCTTCATTTCCTCCTCTCTTTTCCATTCAATGATATTCTTCATCACAACCTTGATTTTTAATGGGAAACCTTGGAAGGCCAACCATCACATTGGTTAGTTTCAACTTCCAAGGGAAATTTGAACTTTTTCTCAACTTTGAAAACACAATTAAATGCTTATTACAAATTTTACAAAGAGATAATGGCAATGATCCAATTTGGAATACACCTTCCCATTTGCAGGATTTTGGTGCCCAAAAGATTCAACTCCCTTCAATATTTTTCTTCTCTTCCTTCAAGCATCCTTTGGAAAATCTCTAAGAAAGGGTGCCTCCACCAGAAGATGGAAGATAAGAGCCAAATTGGGGCTACCTTTGACATAATCATACTATCCATCTCATGGATAGAGATGAAATTCACTACTGCAATAGGTCATCGGAAAACCTCTAATCCTTAAGATGAAAGTGAAAGAAATTCCTCTTTCCACTTGACCTTAACTCTCCAAGATTTCTTCTTCGTTGTTTGGTTCTTCAGATGGAGTTTTGAGTGAATCCTCCAATATTTTCCCTCCCAATGTCTGGTCAATATATGATACTAGTGATAGTTCGTGCATGGGATTCTTGGTCTTCTAAAGTGCCAACAATTCCTAGATTTATGAACCCTTTTCTTGCAATGGAAACAAACAAAAGATACTATTCCATACCTTTTTGGTTTGTGATGATTCTTTCCAATTTGGTTTCTTGGTCCCCCAAGAGTTGGATCAGATCTAGATGATGGAATAATCTCTTTTCTACCATTTTCTAAGCCTCTCCAAGAAGATTTGAGTGGCTTGCTGCACACTCCTTTTTCAACTTTCTTTTCCTCCATGGGAATGGATTCCTTTTTGGTTTGTATTACCTTGATGAAGGTGGTATGAGTTGAGCTTGTGCTAGCTTCTTGTCCACTAAATCCTAAGACTTCATGCTTGGGCCTATGTTGAGATACAATGGGGATCATAATCACTTGGCCTTCCTTGACTAAAACTTGGATATCATAGCCCATTTCCCTCATGAGCTTGGAACCTATGCCTCTAGTGTGGTTTTCAAAGTCATTGAAAGTCTCTTGAAGCAGGTCTTGGAAGGTGAGTTTACCATGCTTGACTCTATCATGGTGCTAGATTCTACAGTGGAAATGGAAGGGGATTGCTTGGTCTCTTGGATAGTTTCACGTAGCTTCTTCAAGGACTCTTCCTTCACTGTCAAATATTGGTATAGTTGAGTAGTCACTTTAGTGAACCTCTCCTCTTTACAATTATCCAATTAAGTGAATTTCTTCTCTAATTGCAAGAGATGCAATATGATCTTGTTTAATTCTTCCCTCATGGCGATGAAGGAGTCCTAGTGTTTGGAAAGTCATTTTTCCATATCATCCACTTTCTGCCTCCAATACTGACTTTCCTCTTGGATCTTCTTGTTGAAGTCTCTCAACTCTTCCAATTTATCCCTCTTCAAGGATTTTCCCATGGAAACTATTTCAAGGTCTTCAATGAACTTGTTCGACAACAAATTCATTCCAACATAGGATGAACATATTCAGTAACCACTCACACAAACAAATCAAATATCAACACACCGATGCTTTTACGTGGTAAAACTACTGCGGGGAAATGTCCACGACCCCAACCAATGAGACCACTTGAGTAAATTTATTAATGCAAAAGAAAATATATTAGAGAGGGTTTCTCACAATCGATCATCAAAAAATGACCCTCCATGCTCTTTAAATATAGATCATGGACCAATCGAGTGTTAAGCCATGGATCAATGTAGTTTTTAAGATGAAGGAGAATATGAGCCATCAGATCACTCTATGTTGGGAATATATCATGATTGTCCGATTACAAATGCATATTAAAGAACCAAACTAAGAAACACGCTTTAACCTAATGATACAATAGAACAAGTTGATCTTAACTAACTCCTAAGCGTCTAAATATCCTAATATTCCCCCTTAAAACCAACTTGGGATAGGATTGAAGTATTTATAAAGGTGACACAATAGGAGAAGAAAGGAGGCATTAGATTCTATCCCCCCTTAATGAAAACTTTATGAAATCCTAATGTAGATCAAAGTTTGGAGAAATTCACTTCTGTAAGAGACTTTGTGAAAATGTCTGCAACTTGATCTTCTATAGGGTAAAAAAGCACTTCAATAACTCAATCATGAATGAGATTTATGATGAAGTGTGTGTGTAGCTCGATGTGTTTGTTGCGCTGATGTTGAATTAGATATTTGGAGAACTTGATGGCACTATGATTGTCACACCAAAGGGTGGTCAAATGCTGCTATTGGAATACAAACTATGAAAGGCACAAGTTGCATTGGAGAATGTAAAATTATGCATTGAGAAACATGAAAATTACTCTCTTGTAATCTTTCAATTGTTAGACAAATCACTTTCAATCTAAGTTATCTCTTCATGTTAAAACGTCTTGATTCCTTGTGGTATTTATTGATTTTATAATTAATTGAATGTTACATCCATTAGGGATGCAACAAAACTTCTCTCACTCAATTGTTTACTATTTTTTCACCGCAAAAAATTGTGTTTGAATATTGCAAATTGATCTACTCTTTAAGGGATTTATATTGGCATGTTTATTTTCTAGTTTCTATGGTGAAAACTTGCTGCTATAACAAATGATTGCTACAACCATCTAGGTATGATTTTATTTTACCAATAACACTTTCTTACAACCCATCTCAATGGTTTGTGAAGTTTTCACAACGAACCTAGCTAGTAGAAAATGAACACACAAATCTTGCAAGAGAGAAGAGAAGATAGTAGAATGAAATAATTGTATTAATTGAATTCCACACTCAAAGAGTGAATAATTTACAATATATATAGGCTACATGAGTAACTAATTCACCATAGTGGTGATCTATAGAGATGTGAATAATCACTAACAGACTCTAGAGTGAACTGTCTCCTAGTCCTAGTTAACTGGCCATGCAGTCATTAGTTAACTGATTAATCAATAGTGGAATGAGGAGATAATCATGCATGCACATGTGTGTCACCTTCCTGGTGATGACCCCAAGGTAAGTGTGCCCTCATGGTGATGATACCAAGGTGTGCATGCAACACTTGGTGGTAATATCGAGGTTTCCATCCAAGGCTCCACTCCACTAGTCTAATTGAGGTGTAACTGACTCAAGACTGAAGAGGATGTGGCACCCTCATTTAGGGGAGAATATTCTCATCTAGGGAAAACATCTCTGACTAGGGGTTCCCTCACCATAGACTAGTCAATCTAGGAAAAAAAATACTGGGTGAGTGTGTAATATCTCCAAAAACCCCCCTGAACACTACTAGGGTGCCCATGATGAATGGGTTTTAAAAAACAAGGCCATGTTAGGTACCCATTGTACAATGCATCTAAGAATGAAACAAAAAAAATAGAGGAAAAAGGGAAAACCTCACGGGAACCCCCCCCCCCTCAAAGTACAATGCATCAAAAAAAGAAGAAGGAAGAAATGAAGTTGCGAAGTAACTATGTCCTTCATTCCAAGGAGACCTTGCAAATGTGCAAGCTTATTCTCGATGAATATTTTATTGAAGATGTAGATGTTTGTACATATTTGATGAATTAGATGCACCCGTGAGATGTCTGCATATATCCACTTTATCTTATTGTAAAGAAGAATATCCAAATCCAAGTGAAGTTTGGATGAAACTTTACAAATCGCGTGATTGTTTATGGAAAAACAATGAAAATTTGCTGATTTTAAAATGCTCATAACGTTACTTCCCAGACTCTGTTTCAAACGATTTATTTATTTATTTTTCTTTTCTTCTGAAATTGTGTATTTTTCTGAGAGGAATTCAAATATTCAATTTTCTTATGCAAATTACGTTTAGAAAGTGTCAGAATTGAATCTAAAGTGCACGCTCCCCTTTTGGCTTCTAAGATGCATGCATGGCGCATGCATGTGGCTCTTGAGATGCATGCATGGTAGTCTCTGCATGTGGATCCCGTGATGCATACATGGCACATTAAAAAGTGTCTGCATGAAGCTCTTGAGATGCATGCATGGCACATGAAAAAGTGTCTGCATGCAACTCCTGAGATGCATGCATGCTATCTTTCACATGTGATTAAGAAAACATATATGAAATGGAGTAGACATCATCTCCAATGAATGGAACATAAATATGTGAAAATAGTTGTGTAGAAGGTTCTTCAGAATGAGAGGCATGATCTTCCAATGGATTTTTTCCTGGCTCTATCTTGTTAATATTATGCATGTTATCTTCACAATATTCCTTATTCCTGAATAAAACGTCCAATCTAGTCCATAGTTCATTCAGAGTTGAGAGTGATTCCTCCTCTACATGATATTTTAGTTCATGAGAAATAGATATGTAGATAAGTTTGAGTGCCATGTATTTTCTGTTGAGAAAATCATTTTTGTCATCGACAAAATCATACTCTACTTTTGTTTCCATGGTTATTTGATACAAGCCTTTACTTCTGAGAAGAAGTAGAATATTTGGCTTCTAATCCAAATAATTATGTGGTGTAAGAAGAATTGTCGGTGTAAAATCCATTCTATCTGACTGTATCTTCCTCTTGTAGCTGCAAATAAAAATTCTTATGCGCTCTCTCCTAGAAATCAAGGCTATGATACCATGTGAAGTTTTCACTATGAACCTAGCTAGTAGAAAATGAACACACAAAGCTTACGAGAGAGAAGATAAGATAGTAGAATGAAAGAATTGTATTAACTGAATTCCACACTTAAAGAGTGGATAATTTACAATAAATATAGGCTACACGAGTAACTAATGCGCCATAGTAGTGATCTCGAGAGATGTGAAGACTCATTGACAAACTCTGGAGTGAACTACCACCTAGTTCTAGTTAACTGTCCATGCGGTCATCAGTTAAATGACTAATTAGTAGTGGAGTGAGGAGAGAATCATGCATGCACATGTGTGGCACCTTCCTAGTGATGATATAAAGGTAAGTGTGCCCTCATGGTGATGATACCAAGGTATGCATGCAACACTTGGTGATAATACCGAGGTTTCTATGCAAGACTCCACTCCACTAGTCTAAATGAGGTGTAATTGACTCAAGACTGAAGAGGATGTGGCACCCTCATCTAGGGGAGAATATTCTCATCTACGGGAGAATATCTCTGACTAGGGATTCCCTCAACATAGACTAGTCAACCTAGGAAAATAAATACTATGTGAGTGTGTAGTATCTCCAACACCGTCAAAGTTGAGGTTTAAATATTAGAAATTTATCTACTAGTCACAAGCCTTCATTTTTTATCAGTTGGTAGTAATTTTGACAGTAAATTCTTGCAGCTATTACTATTTCTTTTTGTTGATATATACTTTTATCTACTGCAAAATTTTTGGACAACAAGGCTTCTTGTTATTTTCCCTAGTGTTACGGGTTTTATTTTTATGATTTTTGGTTTTGGGATATTGGATTTAACATTGGTTTTCCAGATTATCAATCAAATTGCATCTTCTATCTTCCAAATTCATCATTCTCCAAACCCCAAGCACTCTCACCTAGTGACCAAAGGAGGGATATTTTACAAACCCTTTCCTTGTACTCTCCATCCCTCCAAGGTCACTCGAGAAGCCTCCCTTGTGGTGGAATCATCCATCACTAAAACGAGGGGAGTAATTGCTAAGATGACAATGGTTCTTAGTCCTAGTTGTGTCGCAATAGTGACGCTTGTGGTTGGATTTTCCCAAGCGATAGTTTGTGCGATAACAGGGTGGAACATCCATCCCAAGCAACTGGTTGCACAATTGTTTTAGAAATATAAGTGTTTATCTGTTTTCTGAGTAATTATGAATTTAACTGTTGTGCATTTTACTATGTAAATGGGAATGCTTTTTATGCTATTGTAGATGAATTTGTTTGTTTCATTCATGTCAATTCAACATGTTGTAGCTGCATTTAGTTAATGGTATCTAAAATTGGTTAAATCTGTGTATAATTTGTAGCTAGTAAACTACATGAAATTATTATTAGATTTTTTTATTTATTTATGTGTATTTTACACAAGTAACGTTCCTCGATTAAGTTGAGGAACGTTACAATCACTGAAAACTCATCTCCAATTATACACCGAAACTCTAATTTATAAATTGGAAAACAAGGCAGTGAGAGGTTTAATTATGTGCCTAGTCTATTCTATGGTATCCAATCACCATAACTCTTTACACAAAAGGTTTTCCTATCATAGATGAAAATAGTCAATGCTTGAGAAACATCTCCCTCATGCATTATATAAGAACTGGAGTGCGGTATTAAATGACCACGTTACCCAAGTAATGCTATATAAAAAATGTTCAGATGAAGGAAACTAGTATAACCATGTGCATGAGTTCTCTTTCACCTTTTGTCTTTTTGTTGTTTGATATCAATTAATTACTTTATATTCATATATATTTATATTGCAGTGTTTGAACTAGTGTTCATTAAACTAAAATCCCATGTGTCTTTTAATTCCAACGAACGATCAACTATAATGAATATTTAAGTTACCTAGCAACCAACTATGTAGAACACCTTCTTTGTGTATCATATGCCATTTTTTATCATTCTTTTACAATAGAACAAAACAATGGATATAATGATGTCCTATTGCACTTGAATTAACCTCTCCTTGACCACACTGCTAACAATTGTTGAAATTATTGTCATTGATGTCAAAGGATTAATTATGTCATTGATGCCATATTATGACATTACAATACACACATCATTTCCAAGATTGATTTATATATATAGTTCTACAAGTATATTAAAAAAGGGGTGCACGTGAAAAAGTAAAAATGAAATGGTGGTTTCAAACCCATGGGTTTGGTATTTTCCTATGGCATTTGGGGTATTTTCCCATGGTATTGGGAATCAATTATTTAATTAAGGGACATGTCCCTTCATGAAGGGTTATGGAAATTTATAAAAATATAAAGCATTGAGAGAAAGTGAGAGTGTGAAAAATGGATTAGCAAATATTGAATTGTGAAATCAGTTTCAACTCATCTTGGCAATTTCATGATAATTTTTTTTTTCTAGGATGTTTCAGACCCTAAAACTTTGTAGAGACAGAGGAGAGATCTCGGTGTACATGGGGTACAAATTTCAAATGATGGTTTTCTATACTTTCAAAGACATGCTCTATGGAATTTAGAGTTTCTTAATGGTCATGAGATCAGTTTCAAATAGGTCATCTTGGCATTTTCACTATAACTTATTTTTTGGGACTCTTCAGACTGTGAAAAATTCAGAGAACAAAGGAGACATACAAAAGTACCTCAAGTAACAATTTCAGAATCAGATTTACAAAATTGGATATGTGGCATAATGTACAAGTTCATTCTTGGGAAGAGGCCCAAAACAACAAGCTTTGAGAAATTTACCATTTGGAAATTCAAATTTTGCTTAGACTTGGTAAAGGAAAAAGTAGTGAGCACACCTAGTGAAGTTAGAAGTAGTGAGCAGAATTAGTGAAGGTAGAAGCAGTAAGTAGTCCCGGTGAATCCAAAAGTAGCAACTAGACTTGGTGAAGGTTGGTTCAATTCACACAAAGAGATTGATGTCTCTTGCTAAGTTGGTGGTTAGCGGTGGTGATTGGTGTCTCTGATAGATTGGTGTATACGAAAATATGTAGTAGTAGGTTGGCGCATACCAGGATTTGTACCAATGGGGATTGGTGTTTCCAGTAGGTTGGTGCCTACAAATATTTGTAACAATAGGCTGGTGCATACAAAGAATTATAAAGAGAATTTTTGTGGTTTTCTCCCGAAAGGGTTTCCACGCTAATATTTTGTTCCATGTTCTATAGTTAATAGATCTCATATGCGATTGTTTTCTTATGGTTGATGAATGTTTGAAAAAGTAAAAGATTGTCTTATGATGATTCAACCCCCGCTCTCAGTATAAGTGTGTGCTCAACAATTGGTGTCATAACCAATTCCTTCAGAAAAAGTCTAACCACTAGAAGGTAGATGTCGGGAGCACACATGGCAATGGAAACTGATACTATAGAAAATGAATGCAAAGGGAAATAAAATAATTGATTCGGAAGAGGAAAAAAATATTGAAACATATCCAGAAGTAGATCTTTAAGAAGAACTCATTTGTGCATTAAGCGAAATAAATAAGATTAAGAAAAAGAATCTAAAACAAAAGGAGACACTGCAAAAATATGAAGAGGAAAATCATGATGCAAAAGAAAAAATGTCAAAATCCTTGAAGAAATTGAGAAGACTATTATTAGCCTAAATATTCAACTAGAAGAGGAAAAAAAGACAGAATAAGTGGTGAGAATCCAGTTGAAGGAAAATGAAGGAAATTGTGAGAAACTGGAAGCTAAAACTGTTTCCTTAAGAAAGGAATTAGAGAAGCTCAGTTGAACAAAAACTTGAAGTTTGAAAAGAGCACTGAAATCTTAGATGATATCATCAAATTCCAAATATCACGACTCATTAAAATTGGTCTTGGTTATGGTAAGATTCATATGACCACCAAAGAATATTCACAAGCTATAGAGCCACCGAAGAAAGTAAATGAAGTCTAAAATCTATGCTAATGTACTCAAAAGCTCCATCAATGATTAAGACAACATGAAGAGAGAAAATGATGTTCCACATAAAATTGACATTCCTCCTTGACGAAATTTTGAATTAATTCCTAATTAACTTAGTGAGCAATTGAAGAGTTGTGCATTTAATTATCAATCTAGGGTTGTATCTTACTTACAAATTGTCATGCATCGTATATGCAAGTGTAGAGTTGTAATCACTAAGGAGTTGAAGTACTTTGAATGTCACAAGTCAAGATTTCAAGATACTTAATTAAGTCTCTAAGATATCCTTCTTGAATTGCAGGAAAATAAATATCACTCTTGTAGGAAAAGAAAACCACACTTGAGAAAAATGAATCACACTTGCATAAGGTAAACCATACTCGCGAAAAATAAATCACACTGGAAGAAAGTAAACCACACTTGCGGAAAATAAATCACACTAGAATAAATTAAATCAAACTTGTGTAAAGTAAATCACACTTGCGAAAATAAAAGTTATGCTAACATCTAATGGTGACTTGCTCAAGTAAAAGGATGATCTTGTCTTGTTGTAACAATTACATGTTTGTACTTTCAATGTTAATTTACAAAACCAATGATATTAATACCAAGATGTCGAGGAATAAAGCTGACATAAATCTAAGAGAAAACATAATGGGGTAAATATGCAAGTGGATTTGCAACAACGTGATTTGTAGCAATGGAGCCGCAACACAAAAGTTACAACGATGCGAGTTGCAACAACGAAGCTACAACACAAAAGCTACACCAATGCGAGTTGCAACGTCAAGAGTTGTAACAATGTATGTGATTACAACATAAATCGAATCAACACTGAGTTGAAACTTAATATTGTAGGACTCACAACATAAGGAAACTAAACATTAACCACACCTGAATTACAATTAATTGTTCTATGAAATCAGGAATTGCAACAAATTAAGAAATGAAACAACTAGCAAATTAAATGAATATAATTGAAATGATAAATCCTAACCCTAAAGTTACATGCAATATTGATCCAGATTATTTTTGGAATGAAATGAAAGCAGAGATATTACAATGAAATACACATAAAAATTTCCAGAAATAAAGAAATACAACAATACATGATTTCTATTAATGAAAGAAATGCACAGAGATTGTAAAAATACAGAGTGCAAGACTCACTAGAATGGTGGAAGCTTTATATCTGAGAAGTGATGTGACAGATACACTCATTCATAATAAGATGATTAAAATGAGGCTTTGAAGGCCATTTTATGATAAACATGAATTCCAAAACCCTAGACATCCAAAAACCTAACCCTAGGAGATGAAACGCCAAAAGTCATGTGGGCCTTGTTGGGGTAAGTTAGTACATTAACTTCTTGGGTTCGTAACTTTTGCATACGATCTCCGTTTTAGGCACGTGATAACATGTTGGAAAGGTATTTTCAATAACTTCACATTATGTCATAAAACTTTGACTCCGTCTACAATTTGACTGTGGCAAGCCAAGAAAACACTCTTTAGAGCCCCAAAACTGTCTTGGAAATACATAAATATGTACTGACATGAAAACTTCCAAAATAAGCCAGTTGGAATAGGTGGGTGGCCACCAATATCCACTTGGATGCTGTGTAGGGCTTCAAGACAAACTTGTAAGTGTAGAACCCACAATTACAAAAAAATCCCCATTACAGAGAAAAGTGTTGAACTGAAAACTGTCAAGATGATCCAGTTGGAATTTAGAATAGGTGGGTGGCCACCAATATCCACCTAGATCAAGTACCCGAATAAGTATGGGGCCTTACCCCCTTATACAAGGAACTGGGATGAGAAATCAAAATACCACGAGTAATCAACACACCATCACACAAACATGAGAAGAAAAAGAATTGTACTGCATAAGCATGAAATTTACAATAACAGTCGAATGCTATGGCCAGAATAATTCCCCCCAAGATCTAGGGAAGCTGGGTTTCTTATATAGTACAACTGATGTCTAAAATAACATAAAGGAACAGATGGAAATCCATGAGAATTAGGTTGTTCGTTCGTTTACATTGATATTGGCAAATTTTAGTAAAGATCAAGAATGTGTTGTCTTGGATCAGTTGACGATAGTTGGTCAGAAAACTAAGTTCTCTTTTGGTTATCCACTTGCCTCCTGTCACCTTCCTATGGGAGGAACATTCCCTGAATGTCGACGGTAATTTTGATTGTTGTGCTCACGGACTTTGTACTCAGAGTTGCAACAATGGTGAGTGCAATTAAAGTTGTGGCAATTGTATTGTGCTCAGAGTCGCAACAACATAGAGGAATTGCATCCACTGTAAGGAATTGCAGCTACGGTAAGGAAAGCATCGTAATTTATCCTATATAGTAGTGCTAGTGCACAAAATTAACAATTTCCTTAAGAAATATGTAAGAATATCATTAAAATGGCATATGGGGAAATATTCATACCTTGATGAAAAGTGAGACAAAACTAAATAATAAAGTTATAAAAAAGGAAATGATCAGTGGAAAATGCTAAGGAAAAAAGTACTATATGGGTGCTAAAAGTATGCCAATTTAGGCACCCATCATCTCCCCTATTCCATAATTATTGTATGTCCCTTTGCGACAAACAATCACTCAGGGTTAGTGAAATTAGGGTGTCCATGGAGGTTGCTAACACTACAATCTACCTCCCCTAATTCTTCCTTATTTTCACTGGTGTCATGCTTTATTGTAACTCCTCAATATTCTATTGGTCCCTGCTCTATTTCAGTCTGAGTGGCCTCATAAATTAACATAAAGTGCGTGTCTTGTTGGAGCCGACTTTCTCGACTGGTTTAAACATAATTCTTAAAATCAAAGGTTGGCCTTTAAGTTGTCTTTTACTTCGTGACCTTTGTTAGCCTCATAATCCTAAAGTTCTATAGTCTAAGTATTTTCTAGTATAAATGTTTTTAGAAATTAATTTATTCTAGTTTGTTAGGATAAGGACACCTAGCTTCTATGTAAAGGACACCTATCATACTCATGTGATTATGTGATTGGTTGTTCTCCTAGTTTTTAGTTTAGATTTAAGCTATATAAACAAAATCCTTCTTCAAGTGAGGTTAAGGAGTAGATTATGAATTTCAGATTGTAATCACTTTTTCTTTATTAATAAAATTACGTGTCTGAGGACACTTTGTCAACATGGTATCAGAGCCATGGTGAACTGGTGATGTATTGAGGAAGCAAGGAAGTCTCCACAACATCATCCAAGATCTCTTCAAATTCAAGGACATCGGTACTGAGGTATTTCTGTTGTCAATTCAATAAGGGAAAGGTTATTTTGATTACAACAGCTTGTATTTTGAAAATTTTGATAAGATAAATCATCATTTTCAGCAATTAAAAGTTTTTCTGATCAGATCTACTTTGTTTAACAAGTAGACCAACTGTAATCCAAGTAGAGGATTTTTTTTTTTTTGTAAAAATTGTTTCAGATCTCTGTAAATCTGGCAATTTCTTGTTAAAGAGATATATATTTTGATAAATTTCAATCTCTATGCTTCAAGATCTATGAAAATTGTTGCATATATGTAAAAATATGGCAATCTGTTTATGTTTCAATCTAGGAAAGGAAATCGATCCACATCGATTCAGATCCAATTCTTCTGGTGCGATCAAGACCTTCACAAATCGCTCCCTTCAGCAAGCGCCCTCCACAATAGATTTCTGAGCATTGGTATTACCAACAGAAGTGTACATCTATATATGGATTCATAGATCTGGAATCAGAGATATGTTATCATTTGTTTGCAGATATGGACTCACGATTGTGTACTCCAACACGTCTCCATTAGTTATGTGCCCTGGACTCACCATTGTACAGACTTCCTGCTTCCTTTATTAAGAAACATTTCATGCCTGATATTTCTTTCACTTTCTCGGTGAGTCCCATTTTTTGTTGGCCTCTTGGGCACAACACTATTCCCTCCTTGCCTATTACTCGATTGCAGAGCACTTATTAGAGCCTTCAACGCACGACTTGGAGAACTTTTATTCACTAACATAATTTCTCCTACCTCTGTCGGTGTCATACATAATTCTTTCCATCGGTAGAAATCGCTGGATGTTTCAATAAGCCTGACCGAATCTTACTTCAGTGGAATGCCATGCCATATATTGGTCATTGTGATTTCCTCTGTAATGTATGATACAGGGTTGGGTTCTATACGTAATATCTCAACTTAACGAACTATAGGGAGAGGGATCGATCGTCGCTTGCACATACAAATAGGTCGTTCCATGCGCAGATAGGTCGTTCCTTGCACAGACCTTCGCATGTTTCAGATCCGCCAAACAGAGCTCCACTTCAGCAGTTAATTCTAGCCTTTAATTTTTACCCGCTGGCGAAATTTCACGAGTCTTCTGCGCAGACAGATCGTTCCCTTCACTGAATTGCGCCCTTCTCAGATCGCGCCCTTTATTTATTTTGATGAAAGAGTAATGGAATTACTTCTCTTCTTCTTATTTTTTGAGTTCTAATTCTCCAGTTTTTCAATTTTGAGAAACCACAGGGTTTGTTGAAACTACCGTGCAATCATATCACACAATTTGGACTACGATTGAAACTTGAGCAGGTTACAAGGGAAACGATTATCAGGTAATAGGTAAAAATTCAAAGCAACATCCAGCGCTAGCTTTTTAGTCTCCGAAACGAACTCAGGCCTCTGCAGAAATTTCAGATGAAAACAAGTCGACTTTTCAAGGGCCTGTGCAGGTATTCAAGCAACAGAGTTTTGCAACAATGGAAACATAGCTGTGGATTACAATGAAACCTCAGCCAGTCCATGCGTAAAATATATGTTTTTTACCATTAAGAAGTTTTTTGGAATTATTAAAGATTCTTGTTCAAGGGGGGGCACATTCCTTTTTTTT
>JASDQU010501239.1:98060-127786 GCA_032191745.1 Picea mariana | reverse complement strand
AGGTAAAGATATTGTTTTTATTGCTAAAATATTTCTCAAAAAATGATTTGACCGTTTTGTTCATAAGGACGCCTGGGTTTTAAATAGTCGAGATATAGAGTTCTTTCTCTCGTTGTTTCAAATTTCATTTCTATCTTGCGCAAATAAGCTTTTCTCACCAGGCTAATTTCTGTATGTATACACATTTTTGCTACAGGAGAGCTAAGTCAGATTCCTCTATCATGGCCCCACGAAAAGCATCCAAGGAGATTGTTGAGAATTTAGGGCAAGGTTCAGATACTGTTTCCGATACTTCACCCCGAAGTATTGATTCTGTCAGAACCTGGTCATACGTCTCCGAGGTTCTTCAGTCCGAATTGGTGAACTGCTCAGATGATTCCAGAGATAATGAGAAGAACGATTTGGCCACCAAATACAAAATCGTCGTTCAAGCAGAGATGCATAATATAGTGGCCAGGCCACAACTCCTTCCCTATTATGATATGATTCACTGGGCATTAGATCATGTGGATATCCCGACCATAACTATTATCAACAAGCAGAAGGTGACCATTGGGACTTTCAGACCAGAACATTTGCAAGAGATGTACCAATTATCACCCACACCAAACTTTTCACACAATGCTGAGTTTCTGGAAGGTTTTAAGCGGAAAGAATGTGAGCAATACGACAAAAGCTTGTCTGATCTGATCAAGGACTGGGTCTCGCACCCCACAAAGTTTAGGGCAGACGGTAACGAAGTTTATTCAATCTCTTCCTTGGAACCACAATTCAAATATATAGCAATGATGACCTATAGGTTGTATGGGAAGAAGGACACCGCACATTTTTTTCTTCCGTGGGTGCCTCTAATTCATACTGTCGCTGAAGGATGTTCCTTCAACTGGGCCAAATTGTTGTCAGATAGTTTAACCAGTCGGATTACCAAATATTGGATGTAGAGGGCGAGTGGGAAGGCCACTTCATTTTTTATGTCCGCCTACATCATGGATGTTGTTTGTTTCTTGACGCCTTTCCCTCTAATGAGTTGGAGCTTGACTCCATATGAGGCTGAGCCTATCCATGTCTACCACTCAAAACTTTTGGAAGATAAGGCCACATAATTCATATACGAAATTTTCAATTGGGTAATGGTACCAATGCATGTCTCCATCTTCAGCGAACCACCGCCTAGGATTTCAGATAACATTGCCACCAACTTGAGCAATGTGGCCGACTAGTACATAGAGGCGAAATTTTCATACATCAGGGTTTTCGGCACCTCTGTTCCCCCCTATCCTCTACCATTATTCATACTGAATAGGCTGGTTTGTCGCGAAATTGCTAGGCAAACTGTGATTGGTGGCATAAGCAAAGAGCTTAAAGGATTTTCGAAGAAGGTATGGCCGCCCTTCCCCAGTCATTTGAATACATATTCTTTATTAGATTTTGGACACGCAAAAGCCGAGGCAACGACTTTAGAGGATATTAAATTGGTCCACATTGAGTTCAAGAAGCACGACCCACACAGGATCATGGGTAATCACATGGCGAGTTGTGGCCAAAAAAAGGTATGAACATGAGCATTCACCTCATGATGACGTCTTCCGAGGGGCGAGATCCTATGCCAAGGTCCTAAGTCGTATTCAAACCCTGTCGCTCGAGGAGATGGCTGATTTCTTCAAATTTCAGGAACACCGGCGAAGCTGCCTTCCCCCAGTCTTACAGGGTAAGAACCCTCCGACTACAGATGTACAACAAACGGAAGCCAAGGGATCCAAAGATTCAGGACCTGACCAAGAGGAAGACCAAGAAAAGAAGAAGAAAACCAGGGGCCTGAAACAGGAAGACGAGATCCCCAACCCTCCAAGCAATTCAACCTTGGTTGTTACCCTGGGGAAATCATCCAAGCATATTGGCAGCCCCATCGTTTCTGTTACTCCCCTACAGTCCACAAAGGGGATCCCAGACGCAGGATGGATTTTCTGCGAAGACCTAACACCCATAACTGTGAAAGAGTTGCCTTCGAATGAATTTTTCTTCGATAAGAAGAGAAAGGCCGTTGTGAAACAAGAACTTTATCAAGAAGTAGGCACGTTAGCCAAGAAATTTAAAATCCTTGTTGATGGGAGAGCCATGAAAAAAGAGGAATTTGCAACGCAGATAGCAGGGATGTTGGGGGATTTTTCTACAACCAACCAATATTCTGTCGAGTCCCTAAAAGAACAGTTGAAGCAAAAAAACCATTTGATCAAAACTTTGGAGGCTAAGCTGGCTAAAACAGAGGCAACTGCCAGAGATCAGGAAAACGCAGGTATAGAGAAAGCTAGAGCAGCTGATCAAAAGGAAATCAAGCGACTCAAATCCGATCTCGAACAAACATAGTAGGTGGCCCAGACCAACCAATCACAGATAAGCCAACAAGAGGAATTGATAGGGAAATTACAGGCCAAATTAGATTTTTCCGAAAGCCAAGTGATAACTATCGGGATATTCCAATCCCAAGCCATAGAAATTCGAAAAAGAGTGTCGGTAGCTCAACAAGATTTACTTGCTAAAGTGGAGACCATTCAAAACCTCTGCCAAATCATTGATCAAGTGCTGGAAGACATCTCCTTGAGAGAAAGAGAAGCTGGGGCGGCTTGGGTCATTTTCCAAGAGGCTGTTATAGCCACGACGAAAAAGGAAATGGGCAGTAGTTCCAAGCTCTCCATCCCAGAGAAGACCAGAGGTAACATCTTACTGAAGGCATGGGAACGAAATATATCAGAGAACAGAGAGAGAGCTAAAGAGGTAAGAAACTTTTGTGAAGAAAATCTCAGACTAATAGATGAAAGTTTGTTGGGCCTTGATAGTGAAAGCAGCATCGGGACACTGGGCCAGGTGGATATAGCCAAGCACCTGCTCAACATCAAGGAGAATGAGGAAACAGACCAGGCTGAAATAACATAGGTAACCCAGATAGATATAGTCCAAGTGGATAAGTGGCTAATAAAGCCAAGTGTACTGTTATTTTCAATCACCACTGAAGACCGACAAGTAGGAGGGAGGTTGCCACAGTTAGCGAAGGATTGTTACACCTTCGAGGCAAACAACCAAGTGGAACCTTCCAGGTTGATAACCCAGTTGGTGGAGAGGTGTGCCACTTGCACACAACAGGTGAAGGGGCGGTTTTCGGGTACCAAATAATGACATGTGTCTGCCTGTTCAATTTTTAGAACCTGAAGTTTAAATAAAAGAAGGTGCTCCATCTGCCTGAAAGAGGACAAAGACAAAGAATTGAAACGCATAAATCTCCTTCTTGTAACCGAAAAAACTCCTGGAATGATTGAGATTCTAGCATGTAGAAGTTTGTATAAATATGAAATTAGAAGAAATAAAAGAGGCTGGACCTTTTTGGTCGATTGTAATAGAGACTCTCTCCTTTTGAAAAATAATACAAAGCAATCCGAAGACTCCTGATTCCGTCAAGACTGTGTTATGAGTTTTTTTCCTTTGTGATTTCATATTCAATTTCAGTTTGTATATATATGTCTGATGACTGTTTCACTGTAATTTAGTAAAACCTCTACTGTGGTGATCAATTTTTAGTCATCTATATCGTTTACAACTTTTCCTCTGTATCGGCTATTAGCAGGTATAAGACCTGTGAACTCTTTAGATCTTCATATTTTATGCTTCGTCATATTTCTTCTTATCTTCTTCTTCTTCTGTTTACAGGGTGAGATTCTCCCTTGATAGGAGCCTCGCATTATAGACAACTTAATGTTTTTCTCACATTTCACACACCATTTATTTAAAAGATAACTCAGTTATGGGAAAAGGCCTTTGGTTTGCACTTTATCTTCAATATCGGATTCAAAAGTTCTCTTTTATACGATCAAATTGATACAACGTCAAAAACCTCGAACTCTCCTTTAATTTTCCTATTCCTCTATGACTGTCCCTATTGCAAGACAACCTAATATTGAACCCGGCTTATCAGACCAAACCCATATCTCTTTGAACCTTTTCGATACCATACTTAAAACAACCACCACCCGGGTAGAACTTGAACGTTCATGGGCCGCGACTGGACGAGATATAAGCATCTAGGAACAATTGGAAGAGAGACAACGACAACCTAGAAATCAACCTTAGCTTCCTTTCCCGAAGGTTGATTCTTCCCCTTTTTTATCCTTTACTCACTTTCGGATGCATAGACACTGTACTTTCTAAGCCTTAAGTACAGACTCTGGAACAACATCTTTTTGGTGCCGTTGTCGGGGACGAAGTTACGAAACCTTTTCCCTGGGAAGAACAACATTTTTGTAAGTTTCTCCCTTTGATAGTGAACAGAGAGTGAACACCTTCTAAAGGATTTTATTATCTTTCACTTGGAGACTTCACATTTAAATAAGCTGGCATCTGGTCGAAGGAACACCAGATAAAACCCGGAGGGTAAACAGACCACGCCCGTTTCCGATCCCGAAAAAATATTGAAAACTAGAGGTTCCCTTAAGAAGACCACTGTAGTCTACCAGCTTAAGTACCCACAACCCAATACCAAGAGTTCCTTTGAACCTTCAACTTCACACAATCCCCTCCCCAAAACCATCAACCTAAATTTTACTCTCTCTGAGGTTAAAAGCGAAATCCATCCAACAACCTCTAGCGTACACTAAGGTAAAAACCCCGCAGTGAATTTATCAGAGATCGATATCCTGCTGACTCTTCACTTAGATTTCACGACCTCACCAAGTCTAGAAGAGTATACCATATACTCAGATTCGACACCCGCGGGTTCCCCTGATTATATCTCTTGCAAATTCGAGGAGCCAAGTCCTCGCATCTCTTTTCACCCGTCTTCGCTTTTCTCGTCTCTCGAAGAAGCTAGAAATTTGCTTTTAGTCTTCCAGAACCCTCTATATAACACACCTTTTCCCTATTTGGTAGTACCGGTGGCGACCGCCGGAGGAGGGGGTGGAGGGGTTTTAGGAGGGGAAGGTGGAGTGGCTCCAGGAGGAGGAGCGAGGGGCCAAGGGCCTCCCCCGCCTCCCAGAGTTTTCACTAAAGTAGCTACGAGATATGTGCCTTTGGTCCTGCCCGTCCCTCTCCACGAACTTCCTGAAAATTAAATAAAAAACTTACCGAAATTTACGGGGAAGGGGACTTGACCGTAGCCGAACATATAAACTTCTTTGATCAGTTCACTAATATCCTAGGTCTCGAATATGAAGATGTATATTCGAGGCTGTTTGTTCAGAATTTCAAAGGACAGGTACAAACCTGGTTTCGAAGCCTACCCGCAGGATCGATATTATATTATGATGCCCTAGAAGACTCATTTCTTAGACAATGGGGAGAAAGGAAAGACCATTTGTATTATTTGACAGAGTTCGGCTCTTTAAAGAAAAAGACTTTGGAAACTGTTATGGAATTCATTCAAAGATTTAACAAGTTATATAATAAGATCCCGGTCGAAGTTAAACCATCCCAACCTGCAGCCAAGGTAACCTTTGCGGGAGCCTTCGAACCCGATTTCACAGTTCTTTTGAGAGAAAGGAGGGGGATTACCCTAACCCGAATGCAAGATGATGTCGTAAAAATCGAATCTAATATGATGGCTTCTAGCAAGTTGAAAACAAAAGTAGAAATGAGGAACCGAGAAACTAAACGTTTTAGGGAACAAGCGAGACCCTCAAGGTCTAATAGATCCTCAGATGACAAAATGGATGATATGGCTAGGATAATTAAAGAGTTATCAAATAAGATTTTCAGAATGGAGCTAGATCAATCCAAGGACGATCCTTTCGTTAAGAGGGAATTCAGAAGAAACCCCAATCCTCAAAATCAACAAAGGCAGATTAAAAATGAAGACCAGAAAATTCAAACCCCTTTAAAAAATGAAAATTTTATAGGAGGAAATGACCTGCAAGATTTCGAGGGTCTGGAAGAAGATGTGACAAATTTGGGTGATGACTGGACACAACCTTACTTAAATAAAGAAGATTAAGAGAAGTCCTTAAACACACGGAAACCGTCAAATAAAGATGATGACATAAACAACACTGATTTCGGTTTATGTTAAGAAACGTCCGATTCTGTAATGGCTGAGGTCCAACCTAGGTATAACCTGAGGTCTAAAAACAAACCTGCGTTGACTCCTCAACCCAAGAAAATTCTCCCTAAAGGCGAAGTATATGAGCCCGCCCCAAAAGAGACCGAGACATCTAATAGCAAAATGAAAGGGGCAGACTCGCTAGATCCCAAAGTAAAGGAGGTTGAGACCCAAACAAAGGAAACCAAGACAGTTGAAACACATATACCGGTAGATAAACTCACGGGTTATAAACCAGCACAAACAAATAAATTAGAAAAGAAGGAGTCTGGGGTTTCAACCAAAGAAACGGACAAAGGTAGTGGAGGGTTCAACCTCGAAAATGAGATAAATAAGATAAAAATACCAATCCCTCTGGTGGAATTAGAAAAGAATCTTGTATATCGAAAGAAGATGACTAAAGTGATAGGTTTTTAGGATCTAGAAAGTCACTCTGACGTGATAAACTTGGAAGATGATAAGAATAATATCACTTTTAGTCCACATTTCGAGGGTGTCAGAGACACCGTCGCTCCTTTCTATATCACTCTGAATGTGCATGATCAACTACTGCATAACTGCATGCTAGAATCTAGGGCCTCACATAATGTGATGCCCAAAACTATTATGGATAGACTAGGCCTCGAGATCACCAAGCCTTATGGAGATCTCTACTCTTTCGATTCAAGAAGAGTTAAGTGCATGGGTATGATAAAAGATTTAGTAGTCACTCTTGCGCAGGTCCCAGTGAAAAACGTCATGATGGATGTAGTTATTGCCGATATACCCCTGAAGTATGGCTTACTGCTATCTAGGTCGTGGGGATCCAAACTTGGTGGGTCTCTTCAACTAGACATGACCTACGCCACGATTCCTGTGTTTGGTGGACAACTTACTCCGCTATACAGGGAAACAAGGCTAGCCTACACAGTGAGCAACCCTCAGAATCCTAACAATTATCCTGTTTATATTGCCGATCAAGATCTAGGAAATTGTATTCTGTCTTTTGATGATGATGTAAATAGCTGTGTAGAAGAGAATTACTTAGAAAATAATGAATCAGGAAAGACATACGAAAATATGCATAGCACTGGGATTTGGAAAATGTTTTTTGATGGTGCCCTGTCATGTGAAGGAGTCGGTGCAGGAGTACTTTTTGTGGCACCAAAAAATGAATTTGTTATCCCTTTCTCTTACAGGCTTCAGTGGGATATAGACTACACCAATAACGTATGTGAGTATGAAGCCTTAGTATTAGGGTTGGAAGCTGCCAGGAAGTTGAACATAAAGAACCTGGAAGTTTACGAAGATGTAGAATTGATAGTGAAACAGATAAATCGGTAATACCAGGCCAAACACCCAAGATTGAGATCTTACAGAAATTGCGCCTGGGATCTTATGGAAAATTTATTTTCATTGGTAAAGGTTCATGTCATCCCACGGGCCGAAAACCAGCAAGCCGATTCACTGGCCAAAGCGGCTTTAACTTTCGTACCCCCCACTGCTTTCAAATTAAAGTACCACATAGAGTTAAGGCACATACCATCCATACCAAACAACATACAACACTGGTAGGTTTTCAAGGATGACGAACAGATCAGAAAGTTCTTGGAAATGGTAGGTGATTTCTCCGAAACCCACATTGACTAGGAGGACCAAAATGATCATACCTGGATTATGCAAGAGGGAGAGGAGCCTCAGGAGTTCCGAGAAAAAATTGTTAACCATCGCATGTTGGTTTTAAAGAACAATCAGATTCCGAAGGGACTAATCCCCTTGGAGAGATTGTTCGATCAGAATGATATGCCCTTAAAATCTTCTCTGCAAACCCAACTAGAAGAGGTTGAGGATTGCGGCGTAGGGACCAAAGAGGAGCCTAGGATGGTAAAAATATCAAAGTACCTTCCTCCTGAGGTAAAAAGCAAGTATAAAGACTTACTTGGGCGGTATAAAGACGTTTTTGCTTGGTCTTACGAAGAACCGAGAACCTACGACACCACTGTGATCGAACACAAGATACCCCTGAAGCCTGGTGTCAAACCCTTTAGACAAAAACTTAGAAAAATCAACCCTATCTTATTGCTAGTGGTCGAAAGGGAAGTTAAAAAGCTCTTGGATGCAAAAATAATAGTACCATTGAGATACTCCGATTGGGTAGAAAACCTGGTCCCGGTTAGAAAGAAGAGCGAGGAGATTAGACTGTGTGTTGATTTTAGAAATCTAAATAAGTCCTCCCTCAAAGACAACTACCCTCTACCCAAAATGGATCACGTATTAGAAAAGGTAGTTGGGGCAAATAGGATGTCGATGATCGACGGGTTCTCCGGGTACAATCAAATTGCTGTAAATGAACATGATAAAGAAAAAACAACCTTCACTACCCCTTGGGGTACATTCATGTATGATAAGATGCCTTTTTGTCTAATGAATGCAGGTGCCACCTTCCAACTTGCTATGGATATCGATTTCATCGGTGAAAGAGACAAGTTCATGGTTATCTATCTCGATGATCTAACCGTTTTTTCTAAATCTGATGAAGATCATTTGATACATCTCAACCAGACGTTTGAAAAATGCCGCAGGTTTGGTTTGTCTTTAAACCCCAAAAAGTCTCACTTTTCCATGCAAGAAGGTAAACTCTTGGGCCATATTGTGTCTCGAGATGAAATTAAAATTGATCCTAGCAGGGTTGAAGCTATAGACACTATAAATATTCCTAGAAATGTAAAAGAAATTCAGTCATTCTTAGGAAAAATAAATTTTTGAGGAGATTTATCCCAAACTTTGCTGAAATTGTGAAATTGATCACAAATATGCTAAAGAACAACAATGAAGTGAAATGGACAGCAGAAGCCAAAGCATCGTTTGCACACATCAAGAAGGTTATAAGCGAGGCACCTGTACTGGCAAGCCCTGATTATCTAAAGGATTTTCTTATTTTCTCGTTCGCCTCTGAACACACACTTGCCGCAATACTCCTTCAGAAAAATGAAGAATGTTTCGAGCAACTGATAACCTTTTTTAGCAAAAGTCTCAGAGACGCTGAACTCAAATACGATATAATGGAAAAGCAAGCATATGCTATGGTGAAGGTATTAAAGGATTTCAGAACTTACGTGTTGCATTCCAAGGTAATCATGTACGTAACCACCAGCTCCATAAAAGACATTTTGGTTCAGTCCGACAGTGATGGCAAAAGGGGACGGTGGCTCGCTAAAATCCAAGAATTTGATTTGGAGATAAAACCGACAAGACTAGTAAAGGGACAAGGTTTGGCTAAACTCTTCGCTGAATCAAATTTCAGAGCCCTTGGTATAAATGGCCTACAGGGATGTGAAGAGGGTGTGGACATGAACGAGCTCGATGAGAAAACAAGTGAAATTAGAATGGAAGAGAAGTTTGCCTCATCAGATTGGTACAAAAACATAGTGTCCTACTTGCTGACCTTGAAATGCTCAAGTGACTTATCATCATCCAAAGCCAGGACGCTAAAACTACATGCGGTCAAGTACTATATATCCGAAAGTCAATTGTATTGGAAGGACCCACTTGGTTTCCTTTTGGTTTGTTTGGTTGAATCAGAAACAGAGAATGTCGTAAGAAAATTTCACGAAGGAGTGTGCGGGGGGACATCACGCTTGGAGGGCGACAACTTATAAGATCATAAGAGAAGGGTATTATTGGCTAGAACTTTTCTCAGACGTTAATGCCAAAGTCAGAACCTTCAACCCTTTCCAATTGTTCGCAGGCAAGCATAAACTCCCAACGCTATCGTTAGTTCCGGTCAAAACAAAAGCCCCTTTTCAACAATGGGGACTAGATTTTATAGGCTAAATTAACCCCCATTCTAGCGCTCAACACAAATGGATCCTGACTACCACATATTACTTCACTAAATGGGTGGAGGCTATTCCAACTAGAAGGGCAATGGATTTGGTGGTAATAGATTTCCTAGAAGAGAACATTTTGTCTAGATTCGGCTGCCCCCGAAAGATAGTCACGGATAACGCCCAGGCTTTTAAATCTATGGCTATGATCAGTTTTTGCCAAAAATACAATATCATTCTCGGCCATTCCACGGCATATTACCCCCAAGGAAATGGACTAGCCCAGTCTTCAAACAAAAGTCTGATCAATGTAATTAAGAAAGTGTTGAACGAGAACAAAAAATCTTGGCATGTGCATTTGAAATATGCTTTATGGGTGAATCAGATAGGCACGAAAAAATCTGTCGACACTTCTCCTTTCCAAATGGTGTACGGGACCGACGTGGTATTACCCATAAACCTGACGCTTCCCGTAATGAAACTTTGGCAAGATGAGAAAGAAGAACCAAATCATGTCACAAGAAGGATAAACCAGCTGATTGAAGTACAACAACACAGGGTCGAAGTGGATGAAAGGTTGTAAAAGTATCAAGACGACATGAAAACATTATTCGATCGTAAGGCCAAAGACAAAGAGTTTCTCCCCGATGATTTGGTCTTGAAATGGGATGCTAGGAAGGAAGACTCAGGAAAACACGATAAATTTGATCATATCTGGTACAGACCGTTCAAAGTCGCAGCTCCCAAGAGAATAAATTCATTTCTATTAGAAAATCTGGACGGTAAAATCTTCAACGCCCCTGTCAACGAGCGTTATTTAAAACACTATATGCAATAATTGGTTCCCAAAAAATTTCCATTGTATATACCGGTTTGTGTTTTCTTTCTATTTCATAATTTCTTTTTGGTAAGTTTACTTTCATCGCTAATTAATTAGGTCAGTGATTTATGTAGAAGTAGAGACGCACAATTTTCAATGCATTCAACTCTTCGTGTTTGCAGGATTCAGGCTTGCAGCCCAAATGAGCGAAAGGAGTAAACAGAAAGTCATATATCGGAAAATAAATTCGCCGAAAACAGGTGATGGAAAAGGTTTTCCGTTATTTTAAAATGGTAAGGCAAAGGTACGAATTCCTAAGAATTTTATTTTTTAAACAAAGGTCTCCAAAGCACCGTAATGATCTCATAAATATAATGTTTTTGCTTGAATAGTGATTAAAAGAACAACTCCTTACTCTGGACCCTAAGAGTTTCACCTAGACAAAGATATGAGGTAATTAAAATAAGCAAAGCTGTAAAGCGTCTTCGGAAAAGGGTCCCAAAAGTCGGTTTTAGTTTATATTCCCTGTGTTTCGAATCCTAGATCTCTCTCCGTCACCTTTTTTTTTCGCAGACTTACCTTCTGAAAAAACCAAGGATCTTTCTGGATTCTGTACATAGGGAGAAGAGATTACGTTTTAGCTTTAGAAGCTGTAAAGAAGATTTCAGAAAGTAAGCCAGTCTTCACAACCACTCAGTCTCTTACCAAGCAAAGTTATGCGTAGGTTTATCCTGACTCTTCTAGGCTTTTCAAAAGTTTCGAAGGATTGAGGCTTGCTCAAAGGAAGGCCCCTGGAAGTAAGTTTTCCCTTTTTCCCTACGGGCTAAGGTGTTTTGAAAGTTAAGGGAAGGTTGGTACCGAGTAATCAAAGCAAGTTGACAGACCTCCACTGCAAATATTACACAGATATCATCCCTCATACAAACTGATTGCCCCCACTTCGTGTTCTAAAAAGTAAATTATAAGACAGATGGTGAAAGGAAATTCATATTTGATTGCCCCCATCTAGTCCAAAGAGACGATGAAAGGAAATTCAGAAATGGTTGCCCTCGTCTCAGCATTTAAATGCATAAATATATTTCGAAGTGGTGAAAGGAAATTCAGTAAAAAGGGCCAGATAACTTCACCGGGGTACTGAACAGGATCGCTGGAAGTGAAGCAATATCTGAGATATATGTAAGGCTGTCATACGTGAATCTCACTCTACGCTGGTAATCAACTTTCTCGAAACCCGATCTGCACCCCAATTTCGGACAGGGCTCCCCGATTAAAAAACATGTAATTTACCTCGTTTGATGCAAGCCAAAAGCCACAAGATCTGTTGGATTTCCTAGGACTGTTTTGATTGTCTTAATGAAGACCTGAATTCAGTAACGAGAAAGAGAAAGTCATGAAAGGGGCTGCAGCTGAATTTGAAATGCATTTGAGTGTTGAAAATATTTTCAGGAGTAAAAGACGAAATCTCTTCCTCCCTCTGTATCCATTTTCCTTAAGCAAGTTTCATAGAAATAAAACCAATGACTCCATTTACCCAATACAGGCATGTGGTCTACTGTTCTTCCCATCTTGCAGGAAGACAGGATCCCTAGTTGGAGCCTATGTTGGAGCCACCTTTCTCGACTGGTTTAAATGTAATTCTTAAAATCAAAGGTTGGCCTTTAAGTTATCTTTTACTTCGTGACCTTTACCCACTGAAAATATCAGTAGTCCTAATATGAGAAGTGGCGATGGCCGTTGTACTCCTAAGCCATTTCCATTTAACTGTTAAATGAAATTTTTCACTTTTATATACCTCGGGATATCGCGTTTCGGGAGTTACAAGTCACATGGTTTCCAAGCCCCGATGCGCGAAGTCACGAAACAACCTTGAAAGCTTACCCAGGTTAGCGCCGAGAGTAAAGTTCCTTAAACCTTAGTTAAGTGCTGTCGGGATTTCACATCTCGGCGATCGCTCTCCCCAAAAATCTTACCGTCATAACTCCGATAGGCGAAGTTGCGAGATAGTGTCAAAAGTCACTTGGGTTAGTGTCAAGGGTAAGTCATTTTAAACCGTAGTTAAACAATGTCGAGGTTTCGCGACTCAGCATTCACTCTTCCAAGAAACTATACCTTCATAGCCCCGACTCACGAAATCACGATATTAATTAAACACTTAATCTGGATCACATTTTTTCGTAACTAGATTGCGTCATTGCGATCTTGGGTTTTAGGGGCTCGAAGGATAGGAGTGAAATATCCCGATACGGCGAACGCCGAAAAGGGTGATTAAAGTTTAAAAAAAACCTAATTAAAGAAGCTAAGCCAGATTAATCAGTGCATTAATACAAATATTAACACGCACCGTCTATGGGTTAAATTTAATTTTTTTTTTTTGTGTGTGTGCTAACTTGTATCACGACCCGTCAAAATTTACGACATTTATTTGAAATAAGGTGAAGTGATAGGTAAAGATATTGTTTTTATTGCTAAAATATTTCTCAAAAAATTATTTGACCATTCTGTTCATAAGGACGTCAGGGTTTTAAATGGTTGAGATATAGAGTTCTTTCTCTCGTTGTTTCAAATTTCATTTCTATCTTGTGCAAAGAAGATTTTCTCACCAGGCTAATTTCTGTATGTATACACATTTTTACTATAGGAGAGCTAAGTCAGAGTCCTCTATCATGGCCCCACAAAAATCATCCAAGGCGGTTGCTGAGAATTCAGGGCAAGGTTCAGATACTGTTTCCGATACTTCACCCCGAAGTATTGATTCTGTCAGAACCTGGTCATACGTCTCCGGGGTTCTTCAGTCCAAATTGGTGAACTTTTCAAATGATTCCAGCGATAATGAGAAGGACGATTTGGCCACCAAATACAAAATCGTTGTTCAAGAAGAGATGCATAAGATAGAGGCCAGGCCATGACTCCTTCCCTATTATGATATGATCCGCTAGGCATTAGATCATGTGGATATCCCAACCAGAACTATTATCAGTGAGCAGAAGGTGACCATTGGGACTTCCAGACTAGAACATTTGCAGGCGATGTACCAATTGTCACCCACACCAAACTTCTCACACAATGCCGAGTTTCTGGAATGTTTTAAGCGGAAAGAATGCGTGCCTTTGATTCATACAATCGCTAAAGGCTGTTCCTTTGACTGGGCCAAATTGTTGCTAGACAGTTTAACTAGCTGGATTACCGAATATCGGATGCAGATGGTGAGTGGGAAGGCCGCTTCATTTTTTATGTCCGCCTACATCATGGATGTTGTTTGTTTCTTGACTCCTTTCCCTCTAATGAGATGGAGCTGGACTCCATCTGAGGCTGAGCCTATCCATGTCTACCACTCAAAACTTTGGGAAGATAAGGCCACAAAATTCATATACAAAATTTTCAATTGGGTAATGGTACCAATGCATGTCTCCATCTTCGGCGACCCACTGCCCAGGATTTCAGATAACATCTCCACCAACTTGAGCAACGTGGCCGACTGGTACGTAGAGGCGGAATTTTCATACATCAGGGTTTTTGGCACCTCTGTTCCCCCCTATGCTCTACCATTATTCATATCGGATAGGCTAGTTTGTCGCGAAATCGCTAGGCAAACTGTGATTGGTGGCATAAGCAAAGAGCTTAAAGGATTTTCAAAGAAGGTATGGTCGTCCTTCCCCATTCATTTGAATACATATTCTTTATTAGATTTCGAACATGCAAAAGCCAAGGAAGAGACTTTAGAGGATATTAAATTGGTCCACATTGAGTTCAAGAAGCACGACCCACACAGGATCGTGGGTAATCACATGGCAAGTTGTGGCCTTAAAAGGTATGAACATGAGAATTCGCCTCATGAAAACGTCTTCTGAGGGGTGAGATCCTATGCCGAGGTCCTAAGTCAGATTCAAACCCTGTCGCCTGAGGAGATGGTTGATTTCTTCAAATTTCAGGAACATCGGCGGAGCTGCTTTCCCCCAGTCGTACAGGGTAAGAACCCTCCGATTGCAGATGTACAAAAAACGGAATCCAAGGGCTCCAAAGATTTAGGACCTAACCAAGAGGAACACCAGGAAAAGAAGAAGCAAACTAGGAGCCCGAAACAAGAAGCCGAGATCCCCAACCCTCCAAGCAAGTCAACCTCAGTTGTTACCCCGGGGAAATCATCCAAGCAAGTTGGCAGCCCCATCATTTCTGTTACTCCCCTACAGTCCACAAAGGGGATCCCAGATGTAGGATGGATTTTCGACGAAGAACTAACACCCATAACTATGGAAGAGTTGCCTCTGAACGAATTTTTCTTCGATAAGAAGAGACATGCCGTTGTGAAACAAGAACTTTATCAAGAAGCAGGCACGGTAGCCAAGAAATTTAAAATCCTTGTTGATGGGAGAGCCATGAAAAAAGAGGAATTTGCAACGCAGATAGCAGGGATGTTGGGGGCTTTTGCTACAACTAGCCAATATTCTGTCGAGTCCCTAAAAGAACAGTTGAAGCGGAAAAACCGTTTGATCAAAACTTTGGAGGCTAAGCTGGCTATAACAGAGGCAACTACCAGAGATCAGGCGAATGCAGGTATAGAGCAAGCTAGAGCAGCTGATCAAAAGGAAATCGAGCAGCTCAAATATGATCTCGAACAAACACAACAGGCGACCCAGACCAGCCAATCAAAGATAAGCCATCAAGAGGAATTGATAGGGCAATTACATGCCAAATTAGATTTCGCCGAAATCCAGGTGATAGATATCGGGATATTCCAATCCCAAGCCATAGAAATTTGAAAAAGAGTGTTGGCAGCTCAACAAGATTTACTTGCTAAAGTGGAGACCATTCAAAACCTCTGCCAAATCATTGATCAAGTGCTGGAAGACATCTCCTTGAGAGAAAGAGAAGCTGGGGCGGCTCGGGTCATTTTCCAAGAGGCTGTTATAGCCACGATGAAAAAGGAAATGGGCAGTAGTTCCAAAATCTCCATCCCAGAGCAGACCAAAGGTAACATCTTACTCAAGGCATGGGAATGAAATATATCAGAGAGTAGAGAGCGAGCTAAAGAGGTAAGAAACTTTTGTGAAGAAACTCTCGGGGTGATAGATGAAAGTTTGTTGGGCCTTGATAGTGAAAGTAGCACCGGGACACTGGGTCAGGTGGATATAGCCAAGCACCTACTCAACATCAAGGAGAATGAGGAAAGAGACCAGGCTGAAATAACACAGGTAACCCAGACAGATATAGTCCAAGTGGATAAGTGGCTAATAAAGCCAAGTGTACTGTTATTTTCTATCACCATTGAAGACCGACAAGTAGGAGGGAGGTTGCCACAGTTAGCGAAGGATTGTTACACCTTCAAGGAAAACAACCAAGCAGAACCTTCCAGGTTGATAACCCAGTTGGTGGAGAGGTGCGTCACTTGCACACAGCAGGCGAAGGGGCAGTTTTCAGGTACCAAATAATGACATGTGTCTGCTTGTTCAATTTTTAGAACCCGAAGTTTAAAGAAAGAAAGGTGCTCCATCCACCCAAAAGAGGACAAAGACAAAGAATTGAAACGCATAAATATCCTTCTTGTAACCGAAAAAGCTCCTGGAACGATTGAGATTCTAGCATGTAGAAGTTTGTATAAATATGAAATTAGAAGAAATAAAAGAGGCTGGACCTTTTTGGTCGATTGTAATAGAGACTCTCTCCTTTTGAAAATTAATACAAAGCAATCCGAGGACTCCTGATTCCGTCAAGACTGTGTTATGAGTTTGTTTCCTCTATGATTTCATATTCAATTTCAGTTCGTATATGTATGTTTGATGAATGTTTCACTGCAATTTAGTAAAACCTCTACCGTGGTGATCAATTTTTAGTCGTCTATATCATTTACAAATTTTCCTCTGTATCGTCTATTAGCAGGTACAAGACCTGTGAACTCTTTAGATCTTCATATTTTATGCTTCGTCAGATTTCTTCTTATCTTTTTCTTCTTCTTTTTACAGGGTGAGATTCTCCCTTGATAGGAGCCTCGCATTATAGACAGCTTAATGTTTTTCTCACATTTCACACACAATTTATTTAAAAGATAACTTAGTTACAGGAAAAGGCCTTTGGTTTTCACTTTATCTTCAATATCAAATTCAAAAGTTCTCTTTTATACAATCAAATTGACACAACATCAAAAACCTCGAACTCTCCTTTAATTTTCCTATTCCTCTATGTCTATCCCCGTTGCAAGACAGCCTAATATTGAACCCGGCTTGTCAGACCAAACCCATATCGCTTTGAACCTTTTCGATACCATACTTAAAACAACCACCAGCCGGATAGAACTTGAACGTTCATGGGCCGCAATTGAACGGGATATAAGCATCTAGGAACAGTTGGAAGCGAGACAGCGACAACCTAGAAATCAACCTTAGCTTCCTTTCCCGAAGGTTGATTCTTCCCCTTTTTTATCCTTTACTCACTTTCGGATGCCTAGACACTGTACTTTCTAAGCCTTAAGTACAGACTCTGGAACAACATGTCCCATAAAACTACTTCCATTATTTCCTTAATTTGAGTTGTTTCTTATAGTCCGATGAAGGGTTCCCATGTATCAAGAGGACTTGTTGTAGAGTAACGTGATTTCTCAGGTGCGATTTCTTCATCAAGATCATCCTTCAAAATTTTTAGGTTGAGATGTAGCTTCTAGTTCTTCATTCTCAACATTCTATTTTGTTTTACCAAAAATTCATATATAAGTAAGGAGTGTGGAATGCTTACAAAGATTCCTATCAGGCTCAACAATCTCTATTTTTGGTTCTTTTTTTCCTAGTTCTTATGCATGAGTAGGTTTCTCTCCAAAAGTGTTCCCTACTACGTTAGCAAGAGCCTTTGTTTCCCATGGATGAGCATGTGGATGAGCCTCTGGTTTTGACCCATCTTTCTCTTGTGAAATTTCCGTGTTTTGGTTCCTTTTTCTATGATTATTGAGGCTTGGCAAAGCGTTCCCAAAGAATTTTATCTACTGGTTCTTGTGGAGAAGGAGCCTCGACTTGATGTTCCTCCTCTGTTTCTTGTGGGTTTACAGGCTATTCTCTATAAGGGCTCCCTCTAGTTCTTGTGTAGCAGTGGGAGATTTTGATTCTGTCTCTTCTTCATTTGTGTATACCTCCAGGATGGTGGTAATCCCTTCTCCGAGAGTGCCTTTTGATGGTTCTTGTGGGTCATCAAAGGCCTCTATATCCATTCCATTTTCTGCTTCCAGGTTGGTTCCCTCTATTGGTTCTTGTGTGTCAGTGGAGGGTTTTGTCTCCACTACTCCATCATCTTCCAAGTCACCCTTCTATACTTGTTCTTCAAGCTCAGTAGGTTTTTTTTGTTTGCACTGAGTTGCAATCGAGGAGGTATGTATCGTTCTTCATTTATTTGGAACATAGGGTTGCCTTTTTTTGACCCCTCTTAAGCTCTATGTAGGGGGTTTGCTGCAGGTCACCTTGAAATCACTGTCATCATATTTCTTTGTCGGATTTGCAGCATGATGGCCCCTTACACTAGTTCTCCTTCTAGGTTTCTTTGGTGGAGGAGTGTCAATATATGGGGTTGCTATATCTGCAACACTGTTACTTGGTGGTGGAGGTTCAACCATGGCCTCTTCTGGTGCCAAAAGTGAAACCACTACTTGCTGGGATGCTGAAAGTGCAACCACTGCTTGCTGGGATGCCTGAAGTGCAACCACTGTATCCTCGAAAAGTATAACGAGTGGCCGAACAATACTATTCCAAGTGCGACCTTTCTTGTGCAAGGCATGTTCCACCAATAGTTTAATAAGGCCATGGTGTGAGACAACGTCTTTGAGGTTATTTTCCCATCGTACTAATATTGTCATGGTCTGCAATTTCCTGAACATGAAGTATGACACATTAACGGGTCAACTATGTCCGAGATGATCCAAAAGTCTGATATGTTGGAGATAGATAGACCCATATCAACCTTCACAGATGAAATATCATTTTACAAAGATAGAGACGTCTTGTTAGGGGTGTGGGAAGGACCGTCTTTCAAATCATGTGCCCTACTTCACTAAGGCCTCTCCAGGCCCAAGGAATTGCCTCATAATTTCAAGATGGGAGGTCCTTTTGGTGTACCATCTCTCACATGTCCATGGTAAATTGGTGACTTCGACCATAGTTTCCTCAAGGAATTCTATCTGAACACCTACTACCATGGAGTGTTCAGATTTGAAATTGAAAGTGAATTCCAAAGATACTTCATTGTCATACCCTTGCATGCGCTTCACATATTCCATCCAACCGAATTGGTGCAAAATTTCTCTAATGTGGTTATAGGCCTCGAATAACAATGCTTTTGTAGGTTCCTTGCGTATCAATGAGACCCCCATGGTTCCTCCTTTATGCTAACTTTGATTGCTTGTGATTGCATGGGAAATGGATGTTAATCAGGTGGGGTATTTCGAATTGTGACAATAAGGGTGGCATATATGTTCATGATAGTGCAAGGTGGCATCTATCCCAATGATGGTGTAAGGTGGAAGTTATAGTGGAATAAGAATAGAACACGTTTCATTTAAAATTATTCATCACACATTATTATTAGAACTCATACCTGTCTATTCTTACCTCAAAGTGGATGTACGAGCATAGTGCTAACGATGCAGTCCCATGATTATATTTTTAGTTTTTTTGGTAGAGATGCAGTACTAAGAGTCACAACATTGGTGGTGTGGTTGGACAAGAGTTGCAACAAAAATGGTGTGACGACAGTTGCAACATCGCTGGTGTGAATGAAAACAACAAAAATGCATGCGGAGACACAATGCAACAACGACAATGTGGACGAAAGTATAGTAAAATATGTGAGCAGAGTTGAAGAAACGAAGCTGCAACACCGATAATTGTAGTGCAGATGAGATGTACCATTGGATATATGGGTGAGTTGCAGAATAAGTAGAGCTGCAAGTGGAGTTGCAACAATGTGGATGAGAGGAGAGAGAGTTGTGGAATGAATCAAAGCTGCAAGTATAGTTGCAACAATCGACAGTTGTAGCAACAAAGTTGAAAAAAAAGGGGGTTGCGGTAAAGGGAGTTGCAAAAACAGGAGTTGCAACAACGAAATTTGCAGCAGACCATAATTGTAGCAATAAGAACTGCATCAATGTTGTTTTCCCCTGCATATCCTAAAAAAATTATTAGAGAAGAAGATAAAGTTTTATTAAAATTTGATGAGAAGGATCCTGACATAGCCATCATGAAACCATGAAGTGCCTTTTTTTTTAAATTCCCCAGATAGGCTGGTTTTCACACTCTTTTTCTTTTTGAAAAATAAAAGGAATTATCCAACAGGGACTCATTCTTTTTGAACAAGCTCCAGATCGTTGTCGGGTCATCCATTTGCGATCTTCCTAAAAAAGGATTCCTTTGAAAAGGGTCGATGATATAGGCAAAGTCTATTTCCATTAGACATTAGAGGGATCATGTCTTCATATATGTTATGCATTTTGATGGCCCCACTATTATACACTGTATCAATCTCATACAAGCCGAGCCATCTGGTGCAAAATTTTCCCTTGAAATCCTTGAACCTGGAATCAAATAGTAATGACTAGTCTCCATCTTTGAACTTATTTTTCTTGATAAACTTATCATTCCGTCCGTCCCTTTGATGTTGTATCATTATGGCTTGGTGTAGGGAATCCTATCATAGTTCGTCTAACTCGTTGATTTGAAGCAATCTTTGTTTTTGAGCTTCCATTAGGTCCAACCCAAGTTGTATTGTTGTCCTAAGTGTTTAGATTTATGTCTCAATGGGAAATAGTACTCTTTTCCCATATACTAACTCATAAGGTTTACATCCTATAGTAGTTATTTGGGTTGTTCTGTAGGCCCATAAAGCTTCGGGGAGTTTATCATCCCAATCCTTGAGGTGCAGTCTAACGGTTTTGGTGATGATGGTCTCAAGGATATTATTAGTTCCCTCTACTTGTCCATTTTCATGTGGGTGACATGGTGTTGTTACTTTATGCTTGATTTTTCATTTGTCCATAAGGTCTCTAACAAGCTATGACGTGAACTAAGTTCCTCCGTTGGTCACTATCTCTTGTGGTATCTAGAACCTTACAAAGATCTCTTCATGGAGAATCTCCACCACCGCCTGTTTGGTTGCGGCTGGAAGTGAATTTTCCTCCATCCATTTTTTGACACAGTATGTATAGATGAGGATGTAGGAGTGTCGACGGGAAGGGGGATTTATTGGTCCCTCGAAATCAGTGGCCCATTTTTCAAAAGTTTCTAACACCACCCGTGGTTGTAGTGACATTTCATCTATTTGTATGGGTCTACCCATGGGTTGACATCTGTCACACCTCTTCACATACTCTTTGGAATATCTAAAGATAATGGGATAATAATACCCTCGATGGAGTGCCTTGTACCTAGTTATTTCATCAACAAAATGCCCCCCACATGGCCCATCATGAAATGATTTTAATATCTCATGGACTTCGTCTCCTCGTACACATCTTTTGATAATCAAATCAGGCCCAATGAAGAAGAGGCAACCATTAATACATGAAAATATTTCACTTTTCCTAACTATAATTTGTCGCTCTTTGGGAGTCAGATGATGTGGGAGCTTGCTTGCAACAAAAAATTAGCAATATTTGCAAACCATGGCGAGTAAGTAGATATTGAAAAGAGATATTCATATGGAAATAAATCTTCTACTAGAGGTTCATTTTCATTAGATGTTATTCTAGAAAGAAAGTCAACAACTACATTATATTTTTTTGGTTTATCTAAGATGGTAATATCAAATTCTTGTAATAAAATCAAGCAATCTAGTGACCTTGCCATTGGTGATTGGTTTGTTCATTAAATACTTAATAGCAACATGATCAATATGTAAGATTACCGTATATCCTGTAATGTAGTGCATGGACTTGTTTATTGCATGAATAACAAAAATAAACTCTTTTTTAGTTACCATATAATTCAATTATGTGGGTGGGAGATTCTTGTTGATAGGAAAAATTGCATACATGTCCTTTCCTTCTTGTTGTCTTAGAACAAATCAATTGGTGGTGTCTGATGCGTCCGTGGAAATATGAAACGAGAGACATCAATTGGGCCCTCTTAAAACATGATCCTCAGACAGTTTCATTTTCAGTTCATCAAGTGCATGCTAGCATGTCTATGTCCATACAAGATCAATATATTTGTTAATTAAAACAAATAATAGATGAGCGATTTGTGAAAAATTTACAATGAATCGATGGTAATAACCAACATATCCCAAAAAAAAATTTACCTTCTTTTGAGAAGTTGGAGTTGGAAAGTTTAATATTACCTATACTTTTGTTGGATCTACTTGGATACCTTTGGATGAGATGCGGTGTCCTAATACAATTCCATAAATTAACATCATCAAAAAAATTTCATTGTTGAGGGAAGCATTTGATTCTTTACACCTTATCAACATTTTCTCTAGGTTTGCTAATGCCTCGTCAAATTCGTCCCCATATGTCGTGAAATCGTCCATATATATTTCCACACATTCATGAGTTAAATCAGAGAATATACCAGTAACAACTCATTGAAAGGTGGCATGGGCATTGCATAACCCAAATGATAAAACACGATAGGCAAATGTCCCCCAAGGATAGATGAACATTGTTTTGTGTTGATCTTCGGGTGCGATTTGGATTTGGTTATACCCACTGAATCCATCGAGGAAATAAAAATATTTATTTCTAGCCAACATATCTAGGACCTGGTCAATGAATGAGAGTGGGAAATGGTCTATGTGTGTTGATTTGTTTAGTTCTCCATAGTTGACACAAATTATCAATTTACCATTTTGATTTGGTACTATGACTATAGGGGAGACCCATTGGTTATCATAAATTGGGTAGATGAAGTTGGCTGCAAGAAATTTCTATAGCTCCTCTTTGATTATGTCCTTCAATGTTGGATTCATCCAATGTTGGGGTTGGTGGATGGGTCGTGATCCTTTCTTAATATGTATCTGATCTGTGCATAGGTCAGGATGGATTCCCTTCATGTCAGAGTAATCCCAGGCGAAGGCATCATTGTGCTTTTGCAACACTTTAACCAATCACTCTTTTTGTTGTTTAGTTACTCCCTAGTTTATTTTCAAGGTTTTCACTGGGATGTTTTCTATGGTTTTTGTAAGGGATCCTTGGTCTTTCTCTGGTTTGGATTCATGTTATATGGGGGAAATGCTTGTTGAGGCTAGAGAAGTTTGTATCTATGGTTTCATTACATGCTCAAGAATATGTGTGTTTTCTGAGGAAGAGGAATCTATAAAATTGTTGATTTCATTATCCTCTATTTTATCTCTTATGTCTAAGCATTGATATATGGAGAGGAATTCATGGGATTCTCCTTATTCCTCACTATCTTCTCCGTCAACCCAAAGTGGTGTCTCTAGGTCAATGCTATGTTTGGCAGGAGGATAGAGGGTTAATTGTTTTGTGGATGTCCCATGGGAGATGGTCATATTTCCTAACCTACAACCGATGTAAGCATCTTCGGTGGCCAACAAAAGCCTTCCAAGTATTAGAGGATCCTCTCCTAGAGATGTTTTTGGTTGTAGGACCATAAATTCAATGGGATATTCCCATGATTCTACTGATATCACAACATCTTCCAAGATTCCCTCTGGTTTAATGGTTGATCTATCGACTAGCTAGAGTACGGTCGGGGTTTCCCTAGGGCTTGTAAGTCCTAAGGCTTGCCTGGTCTTTCATGTCATAACATTGATGGTAGCCCCAAGGTCGATTAATGTGTTACTGATGAGTGTATTGTCGATCTACACATTCACTATTAGACTTCCCAAATCTGATAATTTAGCTACAGGAACTCCCCCCATCATTAAGTCAGACAATTTTCCCATGACATGGATGGTTTGGGGATCCTTTCTTTTTCTACCAGGTTTCCTCAAGCAAAGTTCCCATACCGATTTTTAACATATGGGCACATCCTTGATGGATTGAAATAACAATATTTTGACACACACATTTTTTATCTCTCCCAAGAATTCAAACTTAGGTTGAGTAAAGGTTTCTCTAGGTGTAACCTTTCTGGATAGGGTGGGTTTTGAAGTTTAGGGTGGGAATTCTCAACTTTCGAAGTTTCTTGAAATTTTTTTGGTTCCAATTCTTCATTTCAAACATCCTCATTTAAATATTCAATACTAATATGAGGTTGGTATTTGGTTAGTGCCTTCCTGGATTGAAGATGGATGCCATTGCAATCCAGGGAAGAGATGGAATAGGTAGGGTAGGCAACAAGTCCAATAACTTGCACTGGTTGGCCTGACCTTCCATTATTAAGGTTAGGGATGGGTTGTGCAGGTATTTGTGGTTGAGGAGGCATGGATGTGGATGCCTGCATCTAGGGAGGAGGAAGAATTTGCATGGGTGGCTGTGTCATAGGATGTTGAGGCCCTCCTACAATATGATTTATCCACCCCTGTTGCAATAATTGGTTTGGAGGAGGAGAAGCCACCCATTATTGTGTCGACATACCCCATGGTTGAGACAAATATTGCATGGAAGGGTTAGTCAAATATGAACAAAAATACTGATATTGATCTTGGATCATACCTTGAGGTGTGGGCTATCAGGGTCGCTTATGAGTGACAAAGCATAATTGCTCTGTTTCCTCATCTTTCTGATAGATAACCTTTAGTCTAGGTAAGGATGGACAATTGTGAGTAGCATGTTCGTCTCTACATATTCCAAAAACTTCGATCTGATCCAACATACACTCTTTCCATGGGTGCTTCATCCTTCACTTTGGGAAAAAGAGTGTCAAAGTTTGACCTGTCTCTTCTTTATTCTTTCTTGTTTGCAATGTATCCAGCTAGGAGCTCAAGGAACTAAGTATGTTGGTTTTGAATTCCTCTAACATGTTCCCGATTTATTCCCTTGTAAATCCACCTCCTGCATTTTTTTCAGTTCTTTCCAGTGTATCCCTTGGTCCTCTGCTTGTTTTTGATGTGCCTCTAGAATATTTACGATAAAGTTATAAGATAATATCATATTCCAATTGAGAGACATCTCCTCCACCCACCAGGTTGAGAAGTTCTATGCAATCATCTCAAAATCCTCTCAGAAACAAGACACATTGTGTCTCAGGGGCCAAATATACTTGCCTTTCCCTATGAAAGTTATAGTTTAACAATTTAATGTAATCTTCAAGGCTCTCATCTTCATGTTGCACCATCCTGAATACTTCCCCCTTTGTTTCCTTATCTTCACAATAGTCTTGGTATTTTTAAAGAAATGTCTTCATCATCTGATCCCATATGTGGATGCTATCCCTATAAAGACCCATGAACAACCATAGTGCAACATCCTTGAGTGTGGCAGGGAAACGTTTCAATTTCTGGGCATTTGACACATAGTCATAGCTTTTGCAAAGTACGTCAAACTCAAAGACGAAGGTTTCATGATCTTGTTTAGATAATCCATGAAAATTTTCAAGGATGAATGAGGGATGCTCTTCATTTTAGTCTCTTCATTTGATCCTCTGATCAAGAATCTGAAAGAAGAGGTTTCTTCCTTGACAATTTCGTGTGCCATTTCTCTTCGCGGGCTGTATTTTGTCTCTACGAGTACTTCAGGAAAGATGAATTTCCCAGAGTGGTATTTTTCACTAATCAACCCTTCGGAAAGTGGAACCTCTGTGTGCATAGATCCTTGTACAGTATCAGATTCATTAGGAGAGGTCTTGGGCTTCTTTTTGGAAAGAAAACTTGTTGTAGGTGATAGGTAGTTTGGTTGATTATGCTCCTTTCTCTCCTGAGATTGAATTGCACTATTAGTTTTTTGGGGGTTTTTGGATGAACTAGTAAATGTACCTTGCTGATCTCTAACTCTGTGCATAGAAAATGTTAGAAATATGAATTGTTGAAAAGAAATCACAACACTCAATCTACTGAAATGAAAATCCACACAACTATTGAAACATAAACTATTCTTTTTTATAGTTCTTAGACAACGATGCCAAAAATGACAGAATTTTTAATTACTTCCTAATTAACTTAGTGAGAAACTGAAGAGTTGTGCATTTCATTATCAATATGGGGTCATTTATTACTTACTAACTGTCATGCATCGTATATGCCAATGTAGAGTTGTAATTGCTAAGGAGTTGTAGTACTTCAAATGTCATAAGTCGATATTTCAAGATACTTAATTAAGTCACCAAGATATCCTACTTCTTAAATTGTAGGAAAATAAATATCATGCTTGCAGGAAAATAAAATCACACTTGCGAAAAATGAATCACACTTGCATAAGTTAAACCATACTTGCAAAAAATAAATCACACTGGCAGAAAGTTAACCACACTTGTGGTAAATAAATCACATTGGAAGAAAGTAAATCACACTTTTGTAAATTAAATCACACTTGTGCAAAGTAAATCACACTAGAGGAAAATAAATCACACTTGCGAAAAATGAATCACACTTGCATAAATTAAACCATACTTGAAAAAAATAAATCACACTGGCAGAAAGTAAATCACACTTGCGGAAAGTAAAGTTATGCTAACATCTAATGGTGACTTGCTCAAGTAAAGGATGATCATGTCTTGCTATAACAATTGCATGTTTGTACTTTCACTATTAATTTACAAAACCAATAATCTAAGTCACTTGTCACGTCCAAACCCCCCGCCGTGACACGTGTCCAACGTGTCATACATGATTCGACCTAATTCGTGTCCGACACTTGTTTAGAATGTGTCATGTTCACATGACACGTGTATCCTGAAAAAAAGACATGTGTCCTGAAAATAGGACACGTGTCCTGCTCAGAAAAGGAACCTGGCTCATGTTTTCTCATGCAAGTTGCAGCTGTGAGGTGTTTCGGTGTGCATATAAGGGTTATTTTTCCTTACTATTTCTATATAAAGAGGTCCCCACCCCCTCCATGTCACCCACCCTAGTAATTAATGGTAATATTAAATTCTTAAAAGTAAAAGTGACATTCTCCTTTATCTTTCATTTTCATTCTTTTACTTAAATTTTTAACATTACCATTAATTGTTTTAGGATGTTTGAGAGTTATTCCAATCTCATTGGACTTGATATGGAGAAAGTGGAGTTTCAGGTCCCATTCAAAATTCAATAGACTTAATGGTTTTCAGGATTTCAAGATTGGTAGGATTGCAATGTTTCCACTGGATTCTATCATGTATGAGGGTATGGAACTGACATTTAATCAAGGGAACCAAGCCCTTTATGTACCTCGATGTTGGTGGCATTGATTGTTGAAATATTTTGTCATGGCCTCAGTAAAAATGTACCCTTCACTCAAGTATAAACTCTTCTCTTTGTCATCATGTCAAGTGACTTAGTGGTGTATGTGCACACCAACCTCTGTCTTATATGTAGGATCTGGGCAGAGAGAAGAGTGGTTGAATGGAAAGAAAAATATGTGGGATGTGTTACTTGATGATATGGGTTTGGACAATAGTGTTGAGTTGGCAATGTCATCATTTATTTTAGTAACTTAGTAACTTAGTAGTTACTAAGTTAGTACTAGTTGTATGATTGAATTTGTATCATCATCATGTAAATGTTTACAATTAAATTATTTCATTTTTGTATGTGTAATTCATAATATATATATAACATGTTCTCCGTGTCTTGTTTTCAGGGGTCATCGTGCCTATGTTAGATATTCGTATTTCTGTGTCCTCCATGTCCCATGTCCCCATGTCAGGTGACTTAGCCAATAATATTAATTCCAATATGTTGAGGAATAAAGTTGTCACAAATCTAAGAGAAAACATAATGGAGTAAAGTTGCAAGCGGAGTTGCAACAACGAAGCTGCATCACAAAAGTTACAACGACGTGAGTTGCAACAACGAAGCTACAACACAAAAGCTACAACAATGCGAGCTGCAGTGATGAGAGTTGCAACAACATCTATGATTACAAACTTATAGAAATTGAATCAACATCGAGTTGCAACTTAATATTGCAGTACTCACGACATAATGAAACTAAACATTAACCACACTTGAATTGCAATTAACTATTCTACGAGATCTGGAATTGCAGCATATTAAGAAATGAAACAACTACATAATTAAATGAATAGAATTGAAATGACAAATCTACCCCTAATTTTATAGGAAGTACCTAACTAAGGAGGGGGCCCTACCCCCTTAGACAAGGCACTGAGATACAAAATAAAAATAGCATGAGTAGTCAATGCATCATCACACGAACAAGAGAAGAAAATGAATTACATTGAAAAAGTCTAAAATTTATAATAAAAATCGAATGTTATCACCAGAATAATTCCCCCCCAAGCTCTAGGGAAGCTGGAGTTCTTATACAATATAACTGATGTCTAAAATAAAACAAAGGGAATGATGGACATCCATGAGAATCAGACGGTATGTCCGTTTACATTAATGTTTCCAAATTTTAGTGAAGATCGGGCATGTGCTAATTTGGATTAGTTGAGCGATAATTGGTGAGAAAACTAACTTCTCTTTTGGTTGTCCACTTGCCTCCTGTAACCTTCCTATGTGAGGAATGTTACTCGACTTCCTACATTACTATTGACTGTTGTGCTGATGGACTTTGTACTCGGAGTTGCAGCAACATAGAGTGCAATTAGAGTTGCGACAATTGTATTGTGCTCGAAGTCGCAACAATGAAGAGGAATTGTAGCCACTATAAGGAGTTGCAGCTACTGTAAGGAAACCACTGTAATTGCTCCTGTATAGCAGTGTTAGAGCATGAAAGTAACAACTTCCTTAAGAAATATGTAAGAATAACATAAAAATGGCATATGGGGACAGATTCATACCTTGATGAAAAGTGAGACAAAAATGGATAAGAAAGGTATCAAAAAGGAAATGATCAGTGGAAAATGGTAAGGAAAAAAGTACTAGATAGGTGCTAAAAGTATGCCAATTTAGGCACCTGTCACTCCCAAAGACAAGAAGGACAGATTCAGAGGATCTTTCCCACCAAGATCGCCTCGCATAACTCGGTACCAAAACTCTTTCCTAGGTTATTTTTTGTGTTGCAATCACTTTGGTTATAAAGCAACATATTGTAGAGTATATGCAAGAAATAATCATCCATGGAACAAAAACATAAGTACTTATGGGTTCTCAAATAGAAACAATAATTCATTTTCTCCATTATTTGATTATAATGTTGTATGTTATAAGTGTAAAAACTATGGGCACATATCATGTTTTTTTAGAAGTGGCCTACTGGGAACTTCTAGACAAAATAGGGAAAAAGATAAACTTGCCAAACAAAAGAAAGAACACAAAGGAATTTGGAAAAGGAAGCAGGAGCAAGAAAATAAGAAGAAGGAGGAATCTATGCTTGTGCAAACTACCCTTCATGTTCAAAACAAAGAAACATATGGTATGTTGACAATGGATGTTCAATACACATGACATAGGACAAGAACAACATAGTTACCAACTTAACGAGAACTCTACATAGTTCTCGTTTTTTGGGGGGTAAAGTTTTTTACCCTGTTTTTAAAAATAGTGCAACCGGTAGCACCCCTCTCCCTTTTTAGGTGGTTTTTTGATATTTTAAATTTTTTGATACATAAGGTTTCCACTTTTTTGTTTTTAAATGCTTGTTTTTTCAGTTATTTTCAAATTATTCAATTTTTTTTTTCTCAATGGTGTTTTTTCATCTATTTTCAAACTTTTTATTTTTTATTTATTTATTTATTTTTATCCAGTGGTGTTTTTAATCATATTTTCATGCTCAATCCAATGTTAAAAATGTTGTACACCATTTATTTATTTTAAATTAAGATTTTTCATGTAATTACATGTCCTTAATTAAATTATGGTTCCATACATTTTAAATATAGTGGAAAATATCATTTTCAACACATTGTTTTACCTTTACTTCAATACATAGAAAATACTTGTAATTAAATAACACTATTTTTAAATATTTACCAAAAGTATATAATTCATTTTTTTTGGATCAATTAAAAACTAAAAAAAATAAAAGAACAAAAAGAATTGA